>JARFOD010023314.1:0-10889 GCA_031763545.1 Mopalia muscosa
TTTTCCTTATCTTTACTGCCAAGGGTGCAGTCTGTAATTTGTCTTTAAATAATGTTCACACCACAGCGTAGCTGAAATACCGCTGAATGTGGCGTAAAACACTAATCAATCAATCAACCTCTTACGATCAACCGAGGACCTGCTGTTATTAAGTGGCCCACCCGCTCTCCCACGGGGTTTTAGACGTAGAAGTTTTGCCATTGCAATGTACACCTTGTTGGCGATAGTCTAAATAGGAGATAAAATAACGCCAGTGCAGCTATATGTTTTTAATTTACTCCGTAATATGTTGTGGTCAACAAGATCAAATGCTTTGCTCAAGTCCAGGTATAATTGTACACAGGGAACGAAAGTAGCCCTCAACAATTTAACATATATTATAAAGATCTCAAGACCCAAATTTTTGGCGTCATTGTCAGTACTTCTTCGCCTTAACATAGAACGAATAACTTTGTTAATTACTTGTTATTTTTAACAAAATATATTTTCGAGTGTGGCGATGTGTCTGCAAGTTCCTTAAACGGATCGATGTGTATCATATCAATTTCATTGTTATGCATCGTTGTAAATAACTGCAATAAACATTGTTTTAAACAGAAATTTTACAATTTTGTCGTACCAAAATGAAACATTGAACATATAAACATATTGTGGGGAAAATGATGGCACATATCAAGGACAATTGTAAATTTCGATCCTTTTAATATTTCATATGTTTAAGATCATTCGTTCTCTGTTCTGTTTATTATATCGTTCATGTTCGAATTACTTAACCAATATGGTCCGTGTCCTTTTTGACAATTCATCTTCCAGCTTTTGATTTTCAAAGATGGAAGATGGAAACCTCGACATCACTTGTTACTTCTAACTTCCGAAACAAACTTCGCAAAGCTGGAAGTAGGAAAGCGCGACATCGCTTCTTACTTCTAACTTCCGAAATAAACTTCGCAAAGCTGAAAGTAGGAAAGCTCGATAATCGCTTCTGACTTCTTACTTCCGAAATAAACTTCGCAAAGCTGGAAGTAGGAAAGCTCTACATCGCTTAAAGCTTTCCAGCTCACACTCATAGTTAAAAAGCTCACCACCGTTTTCAGCTTTTCATCTTTCACCAACAGTAGATGGAAATATGAAAAGCTGAGGGCGTTTTTATTTTGTAAACGCTTCCAGCTTTAACCTTGTATTCATTTTACGACATTGAATCTGCTTTTTGGCATCACGTGAATAATGAAGACTACATATATATATTATATTATTTACATTATTGTTGAGCTACAAACGAACGTGGTTTCTCTTACCCAAATCTAATATACGAGAAACAAAAACAATTTTCCTGATTCTTTGACTATATAAGTCTTGTGTAAATCACGAATAAACACGCTATTTGTTATAATTATTGTAAATTGGGTTATTTCAAACTGCATTGGTAAGTGGAAACGTAATTTCTAATAAAAAAGTAATTGTAACAACTGATTTTATTTATACTGGGAAAGGTCATTTGTCTCGGTGTCAAAGATTATGCCAAACATATTTGTGTATTATCCTAAACGGGTTACGAAACAATTACACACGAGTAAAGAAAAATTAAACATTTAAGGTGTTATTGAATGGTTTCGAAAAAGTTAATAAGGAATTGTTTTTATAGTGTAGTAATTATTACAAATTGCGTTTTGATTTGTCTGAGATCGTTTATATAAAGGGGAAGTCAAAAATTTACAAATATTCTTTCTTGCATCCTTATTCTTTCAAAAGATGAAAAGATGTATTTGGAAATAAATTATAACAAACTTCGTTATATCCGTTATAATAAATTGCGCTGCGACAAATCGTACAATTTGTAACAACGCAATTACAAATAATTATCAAAAATTACATTTATATTCACCTGAGATCATTAACACAAAGATTAGACAAAGGATCACGAATATTGTTTTTTCTTTTTACAGTTTAAAGTTTGTCAAAAAAGAGATTAAATTCAGGTTTTTTGCGTTTGTAATATCATAATGTATGTATTTGGAAACATATGATATACTTCAGAAAAAAATAAATTATTATAAATGGCGTCATTATTAAGTTTTTATTGCATTACCTTACAACACCGTAATTTGCAATAGTTATATACAAATACACATTATATTGTTTCAATATAGCGCATTTGTTCTGCGTCTTGTGATTATCTACTCGTTATTATTTATTGTTAGTGATGTGGATGGGATTTCCTTGAGTGACACGTTGCATTGTAGTGAAATAATGATTAGTACAGCGTCAACTCCGATAAACAAATAAATAAATATACCGAAACATGATGTCTTTGAGGAAATGCAAGACGTGGCCACAGTTTATTAAGCAAACTGACGAGCTAGAATAAGAACAAGTCCCGGTAGTAAAATCACATTTTCCCCAGCTAAAATTTAGCATGAGAGTTATCCCCGAAATCTGTTTGTGGCCTATATATATGAAGAAAACGTGAATATTCGACGCTAGTATAACATGTATCATTTGGTCTTTATTTAGAACTAACACTGTATAATAAAGTAATACAAAAAGACGTTTTTAACACTCATGTGCTTAAACTGTGTCAATAGTTGGCGCTGTCGTTTTCATTATTAACGTGATGCCGAGAAGTGGATCCAATGTCGTAAAACGATCCAAATGTTAAAACTGGAAGTTGGAAGCGTTTTCAAAATAAAAACGTTCTCAGTTTTTCATCTTTTGTTGGTAAAAGATGAAAAGCTGAACACGGCGATAAGCTTTTTAGCTTTGAGTGTGAGCTGAGAAGCTTCAAAACTGGAAGCGATGTAGAGCTTTCCTACTTCCAGCTTTGCGAAATTTGTGTCAGAAGTTAGAAGTAAGAAGCGATGTAGAGCTTTCCATCTTCCAGCTTTGAAAATAATAATATTTATAACCAAATATATTGTGGTTGAAACCTACCTTCTCTTACTGGATTCCTGCATCATAATAATCAACATGACATTTGTTTGTTGGCGTAAATTCTTCTTTTTACATTTCATAAACAACGTGATTTCGACAAAGACAACCATTTTGAATGCGCTGTATACACGTCAATCCACCCTTGGCGCACTACAAGCTATTACACGACTATGTGTACGGATGATCTATCATTACCGACTTTAGGAAATCTCTAAAGTCACCAGAAACCTATATAATTTATCACAGACGCTGTCTGTGGTGGTTGGGGTCGGGGCGGGGGGGGGGGGGGGGGGGGGCAGGAGCCTCAGAAGCCATCGCGTGGCGCGCCAACAGTCACAAGCTTTGACAGTGTTCCATTCAGCGCGTGAAATTCGAAATAAAAGCCGATGAGAAGTCCGCCAAACTTCACTTGAGCTCTCGCTGCAAGTCAGGGAAGATCCCTGTCCAGAGACGTGCTTATCCGGAGGAAACAGAACTATAGGCAATGACCCGAGATAAACTACAAACCCACCTGGTCACTTCTAGTTGATATAGAATGTCACAGATGATATATGCCTATAGCCTACCCGGAGTCTACAGATGAGATTGAACCATACCCGCAACTACCCGGAGCAACCCGGTATAAACTTCTTAATTATAGAAAACCACTCCGGGTAATATACCTGAGCCGTTTTCTATAAATCTGACTTCATATCGAGTTGTCTGTATTGGGTATGGTTGAGTCCCCAACTGTATATGGTGTTTGTTAATAGTACGTTTTACCCAGTCTTACTTGTAAGGAGATACCCGCGATCCAAAGCCTGATAGTAAACAGCTCCGGGTATAACTTAAAAGTTAATACTCAAGCAGTTTCCTAAAATAAGGTTTTGAACCAGTACGTTATTACGGGGAAGATTGACTCAACAACCCATGAAATAAACAGGAGTTTCACATCAAGCAGAATGAACAGACGGGTTAATACTCAATATTGTACCGAGACACGTCTGCGTCAAACACGTACTAAATATCCAACGAACGGGTACTTATATCCAGGTTGTTAAAACACGGCCGTATATGACACACGCTTGTCTCAATTACACTATTGAGATACCAAGTGACATAAACTGGAGCTACACATCAATCAGAATAAACATACGGGTAATACTTAATATTGTACAGAGACACGTCTTCGTCAAAATACCATAGTAAATTGCCAACGAACGGGTACTTATATCCAGGCAGTATTAACACGGCCGTATGACACGTAATTGTCTGTATTACACTATTGAGATACCAAGTGACATAAACTCGAGTTACAGATCAAGCAGAATAAACATACGGGTAATACTTAATATTGTACGCAGACACGTCTCCGTCAAAACACCGTAATAAATAGCCAAGGAACGGGTATATACATGTATATCCAGGCTGTATTGGCACGGGTTTGTGACAACCATTGTCTTAATTACACGATTGGGGTACTAAGTGAAATAACCCGGAGCTATACGCAAGGTAGGGTAACATACAGGTAATCTATTCTTTAAGTATCGGAGATTCAGCCTCAGTTAGATAACCCAATAAGGGAATCCAACTAGAATAGAAGATAGACGACAAGAAGAGAGAAACTGAAGATAAGAAAACAGATAGAAGATTATAAGATAAGAGAAGATAGGAAATAGAGGATTTGAAGATAAGAAAAGAGAGCAAGAGATAGAAGATAGCAGAAGAGTAACCAAGACAAAGGAGATAAGAAGAGAGAGCAGGAGATAGAAGAATATAAGATAAGAATTAAGAAAGAACAAGAGAAAGAAGATTATAATACAAGAGAAGATAGAAGATTTGAAGATAAGAAGAGGGAACAAGAGATAGAATACTATAGGACAAGAGAAGACAGGAAATAGAGAATTTGAAAATAAGACGAGGGAACAAGAGATATAAGATTATTCGATAAGATAAAGGAAGAGAACAAGAGGTAGATGATAAGACAGAACAAGAGATAGAAGATTTGCGGATATAAAGACATGGGATTGAATCGTCAATTGGAACATTGTGTTAAATTCACGTCTCCCAATCCAATTGTATTAATTGTCTGTTGAAAATAAAGTTATATAAGTTTTAATATAACTTATCTCTCGTGTCTTTATCTTATAGGTAATTATCTCGAGATTTAGAACCTTACTGGTTCTTAACAATTCCGGTCATACCGGTGGTGTCAGAACTGATTAATTGCATTACTGGATAAATTAACTGAAACTTTGTTTATTAAAATCCTGACCGATCACAGTCAATTATTAATTCACATAACTGGCCGTTGGTCGTTACAATATTAAGCCTTTTTAACACTTCTGTAAGTCCTGTTCGTTTCAACTTGTTATTCTCTTTGATTTTTGCTGCCGAGGGTGCATGTTTCTGATTTCAATTATGTCAAATATGAATAATAAAAAAATTAATAACTTGACCGTGTTCACCCACAGCGTAGCTGAGATACCGCAGAATGTGGCCTAAAACAACAACTTATCAATCAATTCTAGTAAATGTCCTGAATTTGAAACTATTCCAAGTGTGCTAGTAGTTAGACCAGGGTGTATTCTTTTGTTTGTACTTCAGTGTTATTTTTTCTCCTTCCTATAAATGATTATTAGGACACTCCCTTGACTGTGCTATACTGTTACTTAAGTGAAATACCCTTGAGTAAATGAATACCCCCTCAGCTCTTTTTGGTATAATCGTGTCAGGACAGTGTTGTTGAATATAAGTTCAACTTACTATTTGATCAACTTAAATCTGTGTACGTGCACGTGTAAATCCTGTCGGTGCGACATGACAGTGCTTGCGCCTTAGGAATGCATTAATTGCCCTCAAAGTGAATTATTGTCACTGGTAATTTTGGTTTGCACTATTGTCATTGATATATATCTCCAAGTATATCTTTACTATTAAAATATGTTATATGAATGCTAAGTATCCCTACCACAATTACATTGCTCATTCTAGTACATGTATACTATATTAATGCCTTTGAATCATGTTCAATTCTGGAACCTTCTATACAAGTTCAAATACTTGGCTATTGTGGTTCACTGGTTCATAGTTAATGGCTAAAAATACCAACCAATGTTCTGAAAATACTCAACACATCCGTGGTTGCTAGTGTTACATGTACAATGCTGAGTATGAAATTGGGTGTTGATGTGGGCATACCTGACTGAAAGACTTAGGCTTACTTGGTGCACTCCGTGGTTAACTTATTCATTTAGTTAATAAATTATAACTCTACATTGATTACTTTCGATGACTAGCATAGTTGATTAGGCATCCGTATACGTCTGTAAGGTAAATTAGCTAAAGTACGTTGAATAACCCTTTGGTAATGAAACCCTCTCAAATGCAAGTTTCGTCTCGTGGTAATATTGAACTGTGACGCTTAAAGGTGTTAATCAGTATGTTGTCATTTTGAGAAAGTCTTATTTTTTAAAACCATTTTGTCAACTTTACAAACCATTTGTTCCTGATATACAGCTTCCTTTTATCAAATGTACTCCATTTCTGTTTTCTATTTAATGACCGTGATACGTCTATAGGTTCGGACACTCTAATTTTCGGATAGTCTCGTTGGGGTGAGGGCGAAAAAAACAACAAAACGAATAGACCACCGTCTGTCTGAAATTTACCACTCCCTTTGTGAACAGTTGAGGTCAGGCAGTATGAAGATCTAAAGTGCCGAGAAAATGGTGGTGAGTGATGACTGTATTGTAAGCATAGGCTAATATGATTAACCAGCAGGAGGCCGAGAGCAAGCCATCCTTGCCGACGACTGCTCATTATGATTGGGCTGAGTGGAGTTAGGAAGTCAACATTTGATTTGCAAATTTATAAGGAACATTATTTTATGCCAGATTTAACTTTACATTTGATTTGACACTAATAGAAATATAGTTTTTTTTAAAATATAATATAAAAAATATAATTTTTATTTACAACGAGTGTACTATGTTTGTAACTAATCTGTCTTTTCAAATTTGCCATGTAAGACTCACCGAAGCACTTTTTGGGTGTGGATGTTTTTAAAGCTTATTTCAGCCCAACGGGAAACACATTGCGCAAGCATAATTGGTAAAATAAGGTCATTAACCCGACTGGCTGACAGTGCCATATTATCTGAAATGTACAATTCAGAACGTGTTTGCATGTGTTTTAATTATATTCCCATTGTGCTTTGCAAATTAGGGTGAAACGGTGTACAGTGAAGCGCTTGCGTAATTGATCAAAAAGAGTCAAACGTCTGCTCTAATGTAGTTATTAGCATTACACAATTATGTGTATAACATATACCCACTACAGGCATCCAATTAACGGATATTCTTTTTAAAAAGTTTAAATAATTCCTTTTAAAGATAAATAGTGACCCATATCCTGATGAACTGATATTTTATACAACCCACCTAAAATACTAGTCCAGGACTGTCTTCTTTAACGACTCCAACATTGGTTCGTGACAAAGCGATTGCTTTCGAATGGACAGAAGCTATCATCTCTCGGCTGATGTGAATAGAGTCTGTTAGGCAAATCTTACCTTCTTCCGTTGTCTATTGACGGTATAATCCGCTGCATTAGTTTCATAAGAGGCGATTTTTACAATATCCATTTTTAAAAAGTGACCGGAAGCTCGAGCGGAAAAACGAGGCAACTCAAAATATTCGCCACAACCAATGACGTTTATACATGCTCGCCTCGTATACATTTGAGCGGGAAACTCGACGGGGAAACCGACAAGAACCATACTAAAATATACTCAATTCTACTTTCTACGTTGTGACATTGGCTCTAAGATACACCAGGGCCATCTTACTGTGCACTTCTTTTATTTTCTGGTCTGTTGCTAATAGGTCGCCCCAAATATTGGAGGAAATTAAGGCGCGATGGCTGGGCATGGCATACGAGAATTGTCTTAGTCTTGTCCACTATAGAAACTCTCGCGAGAATACGATTGCGACAAGAACTTGAAAGTAAGAATTAGCATACATTTTCTATTTGAGCTAGTTTCAGTGATTTCTATATGCTGTTCCACGCGAAAACGAAGTATTTCGCGGATATTGACTCGCCGAAAACAACAATCTGAAAGGCAGAAGACATCACACCTGTAACGTGAGTATAGCATATGCTATGTAATGACGGTATCTGGATCTATTAAATACTGATTAACAACCGTGACGTTTTAACGGTAATCCAATATTTGACAGTGTCGGTATAATCGTCTATTATCTTTTGAATCTCTACTTTGACTACTGATTTTATACCTATTATGTGCATGAACAATTGATAAAATTAGGTCAAACATGTGCAGAGTAAAGGAATGATAGATCTCACAAGTGTGGACTTTGAGACAGGCAAAGCAATACAATACCTTGCAATCAGTGTCAAAAGCTTATCAATTTGCCTATGAATTGCTGCTCTCAGACGTGTAGGCTTTTGTCTTTTGATCTCATACATTTCTTTCAAATTGAATACGTCGTGACATTTTTGATTGACAGCGGATTAATTGGTTTTTAATAAGATACTTGGCATTCTACCAGCGCCTAGGCTGACCAGCAGGGGTTATACTGTAAGCCGATCGCTTGTTATACGAGCGTAAGTGTGAACCGACCCTGCACCGTTTGTGGAAGACATCAACGCATCACTCAAAATCTTTATGGCGAAAGATAAACATACCAGTACCATTTTGTCGGGTTTAATTTTGTTAAATTTGGACTTGATATTAAACTTTAGGTTATTTTACTTATACGATGGTGTGCCAGCATAAGACCAACAACTTTTTAAATTTCAATGGATAGTAACATATTTTAATTTTGGTTAAATTAAGACTCGATCCTCGACTGGGTTATAGACATATGACTTGATCTAGTGTTTACCCGCTTATGTAAAATATTGGAAGGAAAAAAGATTATTACGTGTTTATTGATGTTTACAGGCAAGTCTATATATTTAACAAGTAATTAAATGCAACAGAACCGAAATCAAAGTATAGACATTTTTTACCTCAAAAGGTCATATCTTATAATAACAGATAAAGCGAAACACGTGATGTTATTTACAAAGTATTAAGGGTGTGATGCGACGAGTATCACTGCGCGATGAAAGCTGGTTTCGGAAATATTGGTAACCAGACAAAATGGCTCGGTGATACCTTAGAGTTGGGATCTCCGCAGGTAGGTCCGCGAATAACGTTTACAATGCAATATGTGATTGTACATAGATAGCTGTAGACAATAATGTGTTATACAATGGATGGACCAATCAGTATACTTTCATTGATTTTTTAATGATCTGATGTAACTAATTGTTTTTTTATTGGATGGACTGTTTATATTAGCTGTCAATCAACGCCATCACAAAACTTTGTAATAAACCACACCCACTCACGTGGGTTAGAAGTGACAACATCTCAAAACACTTCTCAAAAGATGGCGTAAGACCACTATTATTGACTTGCGTTTTGTCAGCCTCGAATATAGTTCTTAGTAAAAATGTGAATTTGTTTTTTTTGTGGAGTATTTGGTATGGATGTGAAGTAATTGAGTGGAGGTTTCTGGTCGGTGTAATATTATAGCCTAAATAGGTCACATTAAAATGTTGTATTTATAACCATTTGATAGAGAAGTGATTGGGCTGTTGTTTACATTCCGATCCGGCTTGACAGCACCTATAACCGTCCAGGCTCTGTAACTCAAGTTTTTTGACGGTCATCACATGTCAAGATTTGAACTGGAAACTTCAAAAGGACCGATTAAAGTATGTACCAGGGTTTTTTGCTCAACGAATACTTTATGCCACTATAGGCATCTATGGACCCGATTTTGAGGCCGGAGGCTGCTTAGAGGGTTATCGAAAGGCCTGCACTAGTTTCCTTCCAGCGTGATGAGGCATGACGTTGATACCTGACATATAACATGGCCAAAAGAAAATGGGGAAGGTAAGACATCATTTAGGGCTAAGACATTTATACATTTCCCGCTAAGGCAGTGCTAACACGGCTTGACTTCCACATAACTTAATAAATGTAATAAATTCGATTATAGATGAGTACGTGACTATCAAAGTTATCATAGAAATTACGAGTAACGCAACTTTCTACATGTTTGGTGTATATTATAACAAGTTGTCGAAAAGTGACTCCTTTCATTATCCGGATAATGGCATTTGGCAAGAGGATTGTAAGATTTTCGTTATATAGTGTTATGACAACAATACATTTATAAGAGGTAAAGGTTTAAATATCATTGACTATTACACTCTTATGGGGCTTCACAAAAAAGTAGGCTATAGAGAATGTTCTATGTCCATATATTGGAAAAAATGACAAGACTTTTATAAAAGTCCGACTGAACACAACATTTGTAATTAGTAATTTGCTTTGGTATTCTAAAACATCTCTACTCTTATTTGGCATATCTTGACATTGTCAAGTTATTTGGAACGAATTATTACGAGCTGCATACAGGGATATACTTTGAAATGTTTATTTTGGTGATATGAATTTTGCCGTTGAGTTTTGAGGCCAACTATTGGAAGTTTACCATGTCCGAAGCGAGCGAATTCTGATTTCTTTGTATGTGTGGGGACTTATACATACATATATATATTTGTTTTTTATATAATATGTTCTGTTGAACTCCGTGTGAACTTTTCTCTGCATTTATAATCAACACCGTGGAATTATTGATATAATAAACGATCTGAATGACACTAAATACCTCTGAGTTTATTACTAACACAGGGGAATACGTGATAGAATAAGTGACAAAAACTATAAGAGTGTTTTTGTTCTGACAAAAACATATGTCTACCCTATCTCCCTATTTTATATTTCCAGATACATTTATGACCATCATAAACAAATTCCCACCAAAATACATATCGTATACATGGGACACTGACAACAAAACTCTCATGCAAATTTCAATGAATTTAATTTTACAAAACAC
>JARFOD010023325.1:0-10888 GCA_031763545.1 Mopalia muscosa
GGGGGGACTCTAATTTTGGGACAGTCCACTCAAATAACATGTAAGACCCCCTGTGGTAAAGCTTATTTCTCTGTCTCAACTGCTACAAGTTATAGGGTAGTTAAAAACTACTTTTATTAGTATTGTGTCAGTGTTATTTCTTGTTTTTGTTAAATATGCATTTTGAAAAAAAATAAATAAATAAAAGTTGATTTATTCAGCATAAGTTCTCTGTTGTTTTTTTTAATCAAGCATTTGGTTGGCTGGTGGCTGGCGGGAAATTCCTGTTGCCCTGGTGCTACTCAGCCTGAAAAGGGCGCAACAACAGCGGGAATGTTTGTCAGTGTATTAAATTCATGAAGTAGCTCACTGCAGAAATTGTACTACAGATCAGCTTGAGCTGTATCAAGGGGGTTTTTATGTGTAGCCCAAACTTAATATATATATGTTTTCTTTATGTGGAAACCACATCAACTGTAAATGAAAATATTACCAAGATAGAATTTTAGTTTTGTATTTTATTTAAAAAAAACAAAACCATATCATGTTTTACAACTCAAACAAAATGAATAAACTGTAATTGATCCTTGTAATTTTTTTTTATTTGCAAATAGCATTTGAAATGACTTTAAATTATTCAAAAGGACATAAAATAGCCATGGAATCAATATTATATTCAATTTTGGTTAATCTATAAAATCAAGTTTTATTTGATGATACACCAGACAATGTCTTTTAGCTCTCCTGTGACTTCTATGGATTATCTGCTCGCCTTGTCAGAGGGTGCCCCTTGTTGCACTGGAACTGTGCTTGCTAAGGGGTAATAGGAAACTGATCTTTTCTGTGATATTGTGGTATTGTGTCTTTTAACACGCATTAGCTGGCATACCTCATACAATTATGATGATAAAAAGCATAGTGTATGAATGGGATGAGATATGAGCACACTGTATGAGTGTATTATAATATAAATTATGACAGTATGATTGTGATAAGACAGTGTACGAGAGTAATGAGACAAGCACAGTGTATGGGTGTGCTGAGACAAGCACAGTGTATGGGTGTGATGAGACAAGCACAGTGTATGAGTCTGATGAGACAAGCACAGTGTTTGAGTGTGGTGAAACGAGCGCAGGGTTTGAGTGTGGTGAGACGAGCACAGTGTTTGAGTGTTGTGAGACAAGAACAGTGAATGAGAGTGATGAGACAAGCACAGTGTATCAGCGTTATGAGACAAGTACAGTGTATGGGTGTGATGAGACAAGTACAGTGTATGAGTGTGATGAGACAAGTACAGTGTATGAGTTTTATGAGAGGATTACAGTTTATGAGTGTGATGAGACAATCACAGTGTATGAGTGTGATGAGACAAGCACAGTGTATCAATGTGTGCTGAGACAAGCACAGTGTATGAGTGTGATGAGACAAGCACAGTGTATCAATGTGTGCTGAGACAAGCACAGTGTATCAGTGTTATGAGACAAGCACAGTGTATGAGTGTGCTGAGACAAGCACAGTGAATGAGTGTGAATATACAAGCAGGGTGTATCAGTGTTATGAGACAAGTACAGTGTATGGGTGTGATGAGACAAGTACAGTGTATGGGTGTGGTGAGACGAGCACAGTGTGTGAGTGTTGTGAGACAATAACAGTGAATGAGAGGGATGAGACAAGCACAGTGTATCAGTGTTATGAGACAAATACAGTGTATGAGTGTAATGAGACAAGTACAGTGTATGAGTGTGATGAGACAAGTACAGTGTAGGAGTGTGATGAGACAAGTACAGTGTGTGAGTGTGATGAGACAAGTACAGTGTAGGAGTGTGACGAGACAAGTACAATGTATGAGTGTGATGAGATGAGTATAGTTTAAGAGTGTGATGAGACAAGTACAGTGTAGGAGTGTGATGAAATGAGTACAGTGTATGAGTGTGATGAGATAAGTACAGTGTATGAGTGTAATGAAACAAGAACAGTGTAAGAGTGATGAGACAAGTACAGTGTAGGAGTGTCATGAAATGAGTATAGTGTAAGAGTGTGATGAGACAAGTACAGTGTATGAGTGTAATGAAACAAGTACAGTGTAAGAGTGATGAGACAAGTACAGTGTAGGAGTGTGATGAAACGAGTACAGTGTATGAGTGTGAGGAGACAAGTACAGTGTATGAGTGTGATGAAACGACTAAAGTATAAGAGTGTGATGGAACGAGTACAGTGTAAGAGTGATAAAACGAGTATAGTGTAGGAGTGTGGTGAAACGAGTACAGTGTAAGAGTTTGATGAGACATGTAATGAGTATGAGTATGAGACATGTAATGAGTATGAGTATAATGATATAAAGCACAGTGTATGAGTGTGATGACATTAAGTACAGTGTTTTACCCTGGACTGACTTTTTATTCAGTATCAGTGATCATGAGTTTAGAACCCCCCTATAATGCCACATGGTCAGGTAAAAATCTGACAGACTTACAGTTTTAGTACTTATGCGGTTTGTTTCAACTGGTAGAAATGCTGCAATTGTTTTTGGGTAGTACCAAGCCAAGAATCGTAGAGGACTGATAATTCCTCCACTCAATGCTTAATGAGTTATGTCCCTTTACTTGAAGGTGCAGCAGTGGTGTGAGAAAATAGACAATGGAGACATACCTGATGACATCTATAGTCAGCTGGAGGACTCCGAACACAACTGTAACCTGGCCAAGCTATATCCAATCAAAACACCAGATTAAAACTACCATTCCTTAATGCCTGTATGGGTGTAAAGACAACACTGCCGGACAGACTCGACAGCTGTTCAAATGCCTGTATGTTTTAATACAGGAGTGTCCATGCTTCAACAATACTAGAGACTTCCAGTGTTAGGCTTCTTTTTGTGGCTATGACTTGTTGTAGTGTACCACTTTTATATGAGTGCAATACCTTTGAGTACCATGCAATTAAAACAGAAATGTACCAAGCATGCTAAAATCAAACTAGAGACCTTAAAACATCAACAGGTCAAATTGCATTCTTGCAAAAACACATCATCTCAAGAAGTTGTTTCAAGAAAATATCAGTTAGAGCCTGGGTCTCATATCATCCTCAACTGGACTATTATTATCCACCCTGCCATCATTCAGAATTATAATTAACATTTCTGAGGTTTCTTATTGTCACGGAATCAACCTTTAATTACAATGAATGAGTAATTGAATCAAAGGCACATTTTGAAATATATGACTGGGGTTCCCCATATTAAAATGGACACACCCCTCTTTAAATTAGCTCTTGTGAAACTATATGGGTTTAAATTTTGACACGATTTCAAATTCAACTGATTTCCAAAGATTTATCACAGGTGGATTGATTAATCAATGTTTTGGACTCGTCTAAAGTTTTCCAGAACCCCCAGCTGAATTGATGTTAAATAGTATGAAATTGTTATGGGTGATGTACAGACATATATTATGAAATCATATTACCAACATAAACTGGAAACTTGACTTGTCTATTTTTTAGTAGAGGGTTGGGAAGGAGCTTCCTGTTGCCCCGGTGCTCTTAGAGCTAATGGGCAACTTAAAGCTGATCTGTTTGTGATTTCTTTGTATAAGGTCTTGTGACTGTCTTGCCTTGTTTTTGTTCGATGCCAGGGGTGTTGAGGGTGATTCAATGAATTTCAATCACCCATTGGGCTGGTACACCATCATGTCAGTGTATTAACCTTAATGTGTGACATTGAACCGCTAACAAGCAAACAATATATTTTTAACACATTAAATAAATATCTAGTCCATACAGTGTTCTCAAATGCGTCTTCGCTAGCCAGAGATTTAGTTGTGAGTTATGCTTTGTTACAATGAAAGTAACATTATATAGCTCTTGGTCTGTTTTCATAAAGCTACTTAAGTATTTCTTGAAGTTAAGAAAAACTTACCGAATTTTCAAAAATCATTTTAAATACATAAAAATTATTTTGCTTGATCTTGTATGATCTTAAATGAAAGATTATAAGTCTAATGTATCAAATGTCAACTTAATTATTTCACATTTAGCTTTTTTTATGATCAAATGACAGGCTGAAATTGGTTTCAATAATTTTTAACTTTAAGAAATTTTAATGTAGATTTATGAATACAGACCCTGAGCAAACCTTTGTATAGTTAAGAAGACACTATTTCTTAACATGAGATTATTTAGAGTCATTTTATTTATTTATTAAACATGTTTATTGTGACATATTCGTATAAGTTAATATATAAAACAGTTAACATACAGTGTGATACAAATTGTTTACGAGAGAAACCACACTGAAGAATACAAAAATCTCAATATAAATTACACTCAAGATGGCCTTTAATGTGACCAAAAGTGTAAGTTTTATATTGTAAACGTAACCTTTTTTCACTTTAATTGATTCATGATATTTAGATAAAAATCATATTTTTATAGCAATATCAGGATTGCACCATTTAAAATTGTTTACTATTAAAACTTGGTTTGCTCACAGGTACAATAAGTTATCAATAAGTTAGAGTGGAGGTGGTTTTCTCTAAACTTTTAGAAGTTTCCTTGACCAAGAACATAATTTGTTTTATTAAAATGTATTGAAATATATAAATGCAGGTTATAAGAGCTTTGATTGTCTTATATTGTCTTTGTTTGCTGGCAGTGGCACCAACAGGTGGTTTCCTGCACCCTTTGGGTTTGCATGTTGTTGTGTTCCTGATAGAACAAACATATAGCTGTGATACAAGTTGTTTAACCCTGAGAGCAAAGCTAAATTCCAAGCAACTATATATAAACCCTTCCTGGATATGCAAATGTTATCAACTTTAATATAATTCTTTTAATTCTACATTCTTGGTATAATTCGAAAGAATTCATTGTTAAACAATAGTCTTTAGTAAACCCCCTTTTACATAAACAATTGTGTTGAAATAGAGTCTTGAAATGTTAACATAGGGCTAACCAGCGGAACCTTCTAACGCCAGGATTGTAAATATTCCGGGCTTTTTTTTTATAACTAACACTAACAATGGATAACTAACTAACAATGGATACCAATATGTGGAGCCAGTACAAATCGCCACTGTCTAGTGTTAACTGAAAACCCCCATTTATAGATCAAATTATCTCCCCTGCTGAAGTTGTTATGATTCCTATTGGACAATTTATTTTACCAAGAACTTTATATTGTCACGATTTTGTATAAAAAAAAGTATATACAAAATATGTATTGCTTGATTACTGAACATAGATTGTAGTTCTCCAAGAAAATCGTCTGAATTCAATTTAAAAAAAAAAATTCTTTTTCAACCTTCTATCAAGTTGCTTTCAACTTTCTTTTAAAGTTATTTTTCTAACTACCAATTAAAGGCTAGCAGAAACAAAAAGCTTTTGGGGTCAAGCATAGAAACTATCCAAATGTTTAGATATCAGTGCCACTTGTAATCTCCAGCGAATTATCTTGAAGTACTGTAGTCCTGCAGATTATATTGGTCTGTATTTTTTCTCTATGCTCATAATTTTTTCTTCTCATAATTGTATATTATGTTTTATTTGTAAGTCCATCAGTTTAATAATTATAATGCACAGGACTATTCGAAATTGTTTGCTTAACTTATGACATGTTTTTAACGTATGGCTGTACATTTGTGTCAGGAAAGGCTTTAGCAAAGAAAGCAAATGTGCACTGGGCAGATTATATATGCAAAGTGTGTATAAATATATCCATGTTATATTATTTATTTATTTGTTATTAAAATATTTTAAATTTCTCTGGTATATTTTGTCTTTTGTGTATTTTGTTTTTTTTAGGCGCTTTCGACTGTACGTTTTCGTAAAGCATGATGAAGCCGGTGTGCGCGATTTTTCTTCGATTTGTGTTTACTGAACACGTGACTTTACTTTATAAATGTTTGGGGCATTTTGTTTGCATCGGTGATATACCACCTAACAGGCATAATGGAATATAACTTTAATAGCCGAGGACAAATTAAATCCATGACTTCAAATTCTGAAAGTTTTGTGGATTTTGTTCTACTTGAAGAATAGAACATTATTTGGCTTAAAATTGTCAGTAACGTGTAAAATCATTTAAAGAACGACTGTTGTCAAGATGATCAGGAAAGAACAATTTGTGCCAAAACGGTGATATGTATAAAGGTTTCAATTCGACGTTCCCACTGGGGAGGGCAGATTGCATTACTTACCGTGTGTCACTCCCAAAGTATAATTGATAAATTGTCCACCGCTGTTACAATAGTAGGGGAGACACAGAAATGTTACTTGACGTTTATTCGTCCCTCCTCACAAATGTTTGTAAACACGCAAGGTTTAATTTCACCGATTAACTTCAAACTTGGTATGTAACTTCCTCCTGGACAACGGATTGGATTGCACTTCACCATATTCCGCAAAACGATATGACCGCCATTTTAGGATATTTATGCCTGTATATGTTGTAAACATGATCACACAATAATTCAAGAATTAACTTGAAACTTGAAATATAGTCTCTTCCTTTTAAGACAACGGATGGGATTGCATTTCTACAAATTCCGTAAAACAAAATGGCCATCATTGCATAATTTTATAATATCCACGCCTGTATTGTAAACATGATAACTTAAGATCAAATGTACAGATAAACTTTAAACTTGGAAATTAGCTACTGTACAATATTGAAACGTATGTGTTGGGAACATGACAGTTTGAGAAAATAAATTCACTGAAAAAATTGTACTGCAAACTCCTCCCATTAAGAAAAGAATTGGATTTCATTTGATCAAATTCCGTCAAACAAAATAGCTGGCATTGCATAATGTTACAATATTCATATATATTATACTATAGTATAGTGTGAAAACGGTAACTACGTAGTTCACGGATAACCTTTGAACTTTTAATTAAGACAGGATGGTAGTGCAACTGACCAAATTACACAGGACACTATGACCGCTATTACATAATTTTAGAATATTAACGCCTATGTGACGATTTCATGTTATTCACAAATTAACTTTAAACTTCTGCCGTGACTTCCTCTCCATAAGATTGATATCAGAAAATTACATAAACAAAATAATGGCGAACATTGCATAATTTGCCAATATTTACGTCGGTTTGTGTTGTGAGCACATGACTTGAGAAAGATTTCACAGATTTATTTCAAACTTATTCTAAAAAAGGAGTTTCCTCAGGTGAAGAAACTAGTGGGATTGCATTTCGTCTGATTACACAAACAAATGTGCCCATCACACAAATTCAGATATAATCTTACTTACGAATAGAATAGATCTTGTATCTTTTTATTAAGTAAACATGTGGAAGTTGCTGGCCCTTCTGCTACAATTCCAAGTCTACATGTACAGTAAGGTTGGGAGAGAGAAACATGGCGGGTTGTCTACAGATACCTAGACCATATTTTAACAAGACTATAATGGGCGTTTTCAAGTCTCTTATGGCACATAAAATGTGCCCGGCAGTTCAGCATATCAAACATTATTAGCGAAACTCATTGAACCTGTAATAGCTAGTAAGTGAAGAAACGTGAAATTATATGTTTATGGGCACTCTAATTCTGTAAGGCTATATCTAAATAAAGCTACGTTCTATAATAGACTTTTAGAGATACAGAAATCTGCGTCTGTTTTTTTTTTTTTTGTTGCACTTAATTAAAAGCCTGGAATATGCAGTAAAATAATTTTCATAAAACCTAGGATTGATGGAAGTCATTTCCAGGGGCCGAACGTAACAGCGAGATTTAGTGAATGTTAAACCTTTTTATAGTAGTCAGTAATCATAGTAGTAAGCAATAACCTTTGGATGAATTCTGCTTTGGTTTAAACAAATACTTGTAATCTCAAGGACGGGTTAATTTTTTCGCACACTTTAGTATTAAATCTCCAGAAAAAACAAGTTATTTTTTCCAGCGGAATAAATGAGACGAAAGTGTGCCAATAAAGGGGGATAACTCTAACAGCCATCCATGTCATATCGCCTGCGGCTTTAATCACAATCATTACCGCTGTATTTCCGCGAGAACTTGGGAAGTGGGTGGGCCCCATTTGATTAAAACCGGAAGCAGTCTTTTTTCCATGCCTTACGAAAAACCCGCTTGGTCAGAAACCAGGACCGTTTTAATGTATAGTGATATTCGCTAAAACGGTGCAATTCCTTTTTTAAAATTGTTAACAAATTTCATTATTCTCAAATCAAATTTTGTTTCCTTTTAAAGGAGAAGACTCAGCTGGTACTTGTGATCCTTTTTAATGGATGATAACCAGAGTTACGATCAGATTATGAAAATGGAAATTAATGTATTGTGTTACACACAAAAAGTTTTGCTTATTTATAGAATATGGTTTTTGGGTGGTCTTCTCCTTTAAAGCTTCCGGAACCATCTAAAATGCCCTGGGATCCTAGCCCAAGACTTCCGCACACAAATAAGATTTGCTTCGCAGCCCCTGATTATATTTACAATTCCCACAAATCTGTCAGTGTATAAACTCCCCTAGTCCGTATGACGACAGATACACATGGCTCAATCATACCACAACACTCACACTTCTGCTGTTTCACACTGTCTTCCTCTATTGCAACACGACACTTAGTGTGTGCCTTCGAGGGGATATCGTTTGCCGATATTTCTGAGAAGTTGTGGGTGATATTGATTACTGATGTATCTGAGAAGTTGTGAGTGATATTGTTTGCCGATATATCTGATTTAGTGTTAACGCTAAAAGTAAATAGCCTGACAAAAGAATGTATTGATGTAAAAATGTTTAAACTTATACTGCAAAGTAGAGAATAGCAAGGAGTTAAAAAAATAGAAATATTTTCAAATTCAGGGGAGGTGTTTACATTTAGTGATTACGGCAAAAATAAACAGTCCAAACAAATGTATTGCTATAAAATGTTTGAACTTATATTGAAGGAAGGGAATATAAAGGAGATAGGAAAACATGGAATTATTTTCAAATTTAGGCAATACCAATCTCGATATTCACAAAAACTTCCAAACCCCAAATGAGCTTCAAGGTGTCAAAAGAAATTCTGATTGAAGGTTCAGAACCAGTAATTAAAAAACGAAACACTCACTTTTGTAATCTAGCTCAACTGAGGCTGTTTTATTTTTAGTGTCGATATTTTACTTTAAGTGTTAAAATTCCTATTTACATTTAGGGGTAGTATTTTATTTTTAGCGTTAACGTAGTGTTTACATTTAGCGTTGATTTTTTTATTTTTAGGGTCAGTTTTACATTTAGTGTTAGTTTTAAATTTAGGGGTTGTACAGTTCTGCTTTGTCTTTAACAAAACAGACCACTGTAGCAAACATAACTGCTGATTTATACATGTGAATTCAAAATTTCAAGGGAACCACAGTTCACAAGCCTGTGAGTCTCCATATACATGTATACAACTCAGCTGCCCACTCCAGTCAATGTACATCATCTGTCGCTTTTCTTAGAACTCTATCCAAATGCTTTACGTACTTATCTGGTGGATGGCTTTACATTTTGATTCAAATTTGGGAGTAAACAGTTTTCCGTGTGTAAACGCCCCAGAAGTCACATATCAACTCGACAATATCACAAAGTTGTGGTTGAAAAGCTGCACCAAGAGTTGACACTGGGTCGAATTAAAGGTCCTTTTGACCAGCCTGCTTTATTTGTTCCTCGCTAGGCGTCATCTGGAAAAAGGAATCAGGTCAATTTCGTATTTTACATGATCTATCATATCCAGAAAACAACTCTGTAAACTTCAATATTGCACAAGAGTGTTTTTCTGTTGAATATGTCACCCACACGATTATCCTGTTCTTGGCTTCACTTGGGAATTACTACTTTGATTGTTGTTTGCTTATGGAAGCCTCTTCCTCTTGTGAACTATTTGACACATTCAGCCTACACTAAAATGTATTATGCAAACAAATTTGAAGGCACCTGGCGTGTCTCAATTAATTGATGATTTTGTGTCTGTAGGCCCACCTAATTCAAACAAATGTAATCAAGATCTTCATAAGTTTCTAACTTTATGTGGGACTTTGGGGGTTCCAATTAAACACTCGAAAACGGAAAATCCTAAAATGGTAGTACAGGTTTATGGCATTGAAGTTGGCTCGGATAAGATGGAAGCGAGGTTTCGACCAGACAAACTCAGAAAAGCTAGGGCACTTTTAAAGATCACGCTAAATGATTTATAATCACTATTAGGAAACTTAATTTTTGTCGTTTAGTGATTGCTCTAGGAAGGGCTTTTTTACGCCGGTTACAAAATCTGACACTGGGAGCTACAAAATCTCATCACCATATCCGTATTAATAAAGACGCTCGGGCTGATTTACATGCATGACTAGACTTATTAACATATTTCATTGGAAAATCATGCTTCCATTTCCCAAAATGGGCATCATCAGATCAGATAAAACTGTATACAAACTCTGCCGGTATTCACGGTGGTTTTGTTGTCGTTTTAAGAAGAATGGCTTGCTGGCCATTGTCTGTCTCGAAGAGGTCAGTATTTACCTGCTCTCATATGTATGGAAGAGACAAGCTTTTGCCTGCCATTTTGTGTCAAGTGTTGGACACTTTTTGTCTCACATAGAATACAGTTTAAACTTAGAACATAATTACAAAACAATAATCTTGGTATATGGTGGATAGTACATTATCCATGTCTTTTTAAAGGTAAGATTCAAATTATGATGTAAATATAAATTCAGAATTCCATTTCATTTTTGAAAACTTGGTTAATTTCTATACACATTATTTTTGAGGTATTAGGTTTTTTTTAACAATTTACATTTATTCATTTGTGGATTTCCTTCCTGATTCATATTATCGAGGATTGCGGCTGTGGCTGCGTATTGTGTGAAGTGGACAATCCGTCGTCATATAAGTGAAATACCCTTGAGTAGGACGTT
>JARFOD010023336.1:0-10888 GCA_031763545.1 Mopalia muscosa
TGCCCCGCCCCCCCCCCCCCCCCCCAACCGTAAAAATGTTTTATATTTTTTTTGAGACAAAATAAGTTTTATAAAATTGTTGCATCCTCCGCAATATGCATATTCGAGCAAATTTTTCATATACAGCTCTTCACATAATACAGGGTCTGTGGCTTATCAATCAATCAATCAATGTACTGTTCCCAGACTCAAGTCCGTTTGTCGACCCTCAAATATATGAGTCAGTCACATAATGTGACTCAGGCAATCTGGGGATTGTTTCTCCTCTTGGTTTTTCTCTGTAATTAGGTAACGTACAGTGTGAAGTGGACAATCCCTCATCATGAAAGTGGAATAACTTTGAATATGATGTTAAACCCCGATCAAACAAACAAATCAAATTATACTGGATGTGGTAGGGAGAGTTCCAGTTGCCTTCCTTCTCTCAGAGCTGAAGGGCAACATGTACCCAATAGGTGTGTGACGTCATTGTTTTGAGGCTTGATATTCCTGTTCAACCTCCTGTTATTGCTTATTTCCAGTGATCCCAAGGGTGCTTCCCTTCAGCTATTGAGCTGGAACACTAGTACTTCAATAACCTTAATTGTGACACAAAACCCTTATCATAATTTACAATAGTCTCATTTGTTCCTTGGGAATATGGTGTGTTTTTTCGGCTGATATGGAAATCATTTCTTCAGTCAACACTTTTTTATTAACTACATAGAATAAAATGTTGATCAAATCAGGCTGTCAGGTAGTTATATTGATAAATACTTAACTTTCTTTCACATAACTATATTTATGACACATTTCTGATCAGTTTTGTTTACTTTATTTGTAAATAAATTTCTTTCATCAACTCTTTGGTATTAATTACACTGAATAAAAGGTTGAACTAATCGGACAGTCATGCCTACTTTTAGATTTTGCTTCACGCATTTTAAAGAGGTGTAAGCACTCAATGTTGCCAGTATTTCACACCTCCTCTGCAGATTTATCACCAATTAAACACCTAGGAAATTAGCACTTCCCCCTGTGTACATTAATTATGGACTGCTGTGCTAAATGTAAATCGGTCGCGATATGTTGAACTCAATCTGTCGTTATGGTTTATATGTGCAAGAAACATGCCAACAGGTGCTATGTAAACAAACTGTACGTCTGTATATATGTCGTTCACAGGTGTTGTGGACTACTGCTACAGCGGAGGCCGAAGACAGGAAGACTGTTGCAAGGTCTGTGGTTCCTTTATGGACCGAATTCACCTCTGATGCTAAAGAGTTCTCAACAAATTTAGAAACACTTGGAGAGAAACTGGTAGCGCCACCTGCTGATGACTCAGAGAAACAGGTAAAAATAATTCCCACTTCAATTGTAATTTATCACACTGAGATGCTGCATGCCTTGATGTGGGTCAACTTGAATTCCAGATGCTGGATTCATTCAAACGAGAAACTTGTTCACATTAAGGATAGTATAAAATAAGTTCTTCATTGGGCTAGCCCGGCTGCCATGGTAGGGTGTACTTTACTAATCCTACTCCAATGTACTGTTCACTGTATCAAGTCCATCTGTCGCCCATCAGGTATATGAGTAAGTCACAAGAAGTGGCTCTGGCAATTGCGGGACGGTTTTAACATGGTTTCCTCCTGGTTTTGCACTGTAATTAGGCACAGAAAAATGTGTACTGTAAGTAAGACTAGGCCTTTATTGTTCTTCAAAACTGGAGGAAAAAAAATCCATGAGAATTAAGACAATTCATTGTGTGATTATGATCCAATCCAATTGAGTAAGCTTGTGTCACATAGCAACATAGGTTACCTCCCTTTTTAACGTTAAGTTGTATGATGTTGCCTCTTTATGGCCAGGGCCTACATGTACATGTAGCTATTTTTAGGCTTATCTCTTTGTAAGTCTGTTCGTTTTCTGTTGGATAGCAATACCCATGGATAACTCCAGTACTAACTTTTTTAACTCCCCTCTCAGCTGATTGAATTATGTTTTAGTGCTGCATTAAACCTGAATAAAAACAAAACGAATTATGGAACCACAATATATTCAGGGATAGAGTTTCACTATATCCTCGGATGGCTAGACGGATCAATTGTATATGACGGCTACATGTACTTCTTGCCACTAAAACATTTGAATCAATATAGTAAAATAGTATAATAAATCGTTGATCTGACAAACTTGTAGCTGGTGTAAATGACTGGTCCATAACTCTATCTTCTAGTCTCAGTTGTTTATGTCAGTCACTTGTCAGTAAAATATATTACCAGTGTGACTTTCCATCCCTTGCTTTGCATTGATAGTGCCTTCAGATAATACCTGATCAGATTATTTTTTTACCTGTTAAAAGTGATGACAGCTTTATATACCATAAGCTACCATAAAACCCCTTGTATTGTGACAGCCGCCTCACATTAAACCTGTGAGAAGTGGACAATCAGATGTTTGAAGTGTTTCTAAAGTTCTCAGTTGTTTTCACAAGCGTTCTTTGTCATCCTTTATTGAAGGATTTAGATAAGACAGAAATACTCCTGGGAAACTTTTTTTTATGATTAATCAAATTAATTGTTGCATTGAATCTGATCTTTTTTCGTAATTTGTTCGTGTCTGGCATAGTTCCCTTAACCATTGGAGAGAGCGAAGAAGAAGTATGTCATAAAATCTCAATAAATCAAACAAAGAAATGTCAATTTTGAGATATTGTGGGTATTTTATTTATTATTAATAAGGAAAAATTTAGAGCCACAGGCGATATGATGAGAAACAATGGTGACATCTTTTTAATAAGAAGAGAATTCATTTATATACTTGGTCTTTTATTCTGTCCGTCAGTTATCTATTCTGTAATATATATTTGTTAGATTATAAACAAATAAATAAATAACTGTTGCACAGAAAGAAAATGGCAGAGATGCCTCTGTGCTGTATATAAATACATGTGTTAGTTTTGTGCTGTATATAAATACTGGTATTTATTATATAATATATTTTTTTACATTAAATTAATAAAAAAATCACTGTGACAGAGAAAGAAAATAGAGGAGATGCTTTAGTTTGTGCTGTACATAAATACATGTGTTTATTATATTGTATAAATTTGTTAATTAATAAATACGAAAGTAATGCACAGAAAAGGAAAATAGGGGAGATGTGTTAGTTTGTTGGTATACAGTATAAATATGTGTATAATTATATAGTATTTATTTTAAAATTAATAAAAAAATAAGTGTGACAGATATTAAAAAAGTGGGATGCTTTAGTTTGTGCTGTATATAAATATATGTATTTATTATATAGTTTTTCAATTTTTATTTATTCATAGATATAATTTATTTTCATTTTTTATTTTCTAATTTATAAATAATTAAATAACTGTGACAGAGTAGATAAATAAGGGAGATGTATTAGTTTGTGCTGTATATAAATACATGCTCAGCTGTTCTTGTGAGAACAACACAATGTAATCTAAGGTGGTCTTCTGTTGCCAATTCCTAAGAGGGTTGCTCTTCTCAGGATAGGACGTTTATTTTCGTAGTCAAGAATAAACAATTACTGTGGCATTAAAGGTATAAAAAGAATAGAAAAGATCGTTGTACAAAGGTTCATTTTATCAGAATTTAGTTAAGCTGCTGAGAATAGTTTAGGAGGCTGATAAACTTCTGTTTTAGGCAGAAACTTTAGAAAAATACATTACATCATATGTGGTAAGATCTATGTGGTGAACATCATTGAAAAGAAAGATGTGTAAAGAGCAGAAAACAGTCAAATAAAGGGGTGGTTCACCCAGCCATTTCCTTGGTACGCTGTTAAGGGAGTGAAATAACGGGGTATTGTGAAACTCCAATCAAACAAACAATCCTTCACCATTGTGCGGGATAGTTGTCAGAGGAGTGAAATAATCTTAAGTACAAAATTGATTCCCAATCAAACAAACAATCCCTCATCCTTAGTGACGGCTTGATATGACAATCAATAATTCAATCAATCAACAATGAAACACTATTCTGAACTAGTATATAACTAATACAGGGTTTATTCCAGAATACTGTGTAGTCGACTTTAGATACAAAGCAATCTGGTCCCCATTAAAGCCGCTGTTTAACGGGTGTGTCCGGCTATTGGAAGAACTGATAACAACCCCTGCAACTGTTAGGCATGAGGGTGCCTTTGATCAGACCTGTAGAAGATGAACACCAGAGCATATGATAATAAGATGGGAATAATACAGTTTCTATTAAGAAAAAAAAACACTGGTCCAGTGGGTACATGTTACTGGTGGGTAACATCTTTTGTTAAAAGTATTGTATAACTTTTATATATTATGGCATTAAACCCCAATCGAAAGAGCCCCGTGAGGGAGCGGGTTGGCCATGGCCGTGCAGAATACTACCTCGGCTTCCTCGGTCAATCGTAAGAGACGAGAAAAGAGTTTGCTTTCTGTTGCCCTGGTGTTCTCAGAGCGAAAGGGTAATGGGAAGCAGATTTGTTTGTGATGTGCTGTATTTGTGTCCATCGTCATATAAGTGAAATACCCTTGAGTACGACGTTAAACACCAATCAAACAATCAAACAATCTGTGTCCCATTCATGATCTCCTCTCCCATTCCCTAGTCTGCTCCGTGTTCTCTAACGTATACAATCTGTACCAGCACTATCAGTACTTCCAATTGGTTCACACCCTGTCAACACTGACAGAAAATCATGAAAATCATGAAATAGAATCATGAAACCCCATATACTAAATTTGAACCAAGGAATTGTCTAGCGGCAAAGCAAAATCTGAAGGAAATTATCGAATTATAGAAGACCTTCCATGTAAATATGTACTCTAAAAAGGAATTGTTGAAATACGTCCAAAAGATATTGAAGTGAGTGCAATGGCCTGAATATCTGGTATAGATAACCACTTGTGTTATATGTGGTTGTTTTCGCTCTGAAATATGGATTTAACTGGCTATTATAATAGCAACAAGAGTCATGGCTTAGTGGTAGCGTCTGTGCATTTACAAGGTTTCGTTCCGGTTTTTCACCGGAATAAGGCTGTGTACAGTGTGAAGTGGACAATCTGTCGTCATTTAAGTGAAATGCCCTTGAGTACCACATTAAACACCAATCAAACAAACAAACAATCTTAATCCTACTCCAATTTATCATTCCGAGATCGAGTCCATCTGTCAACCATCAGGTATCTGAGTGAGTCACGAAATGTATTTCCTACAAGCATGTGGGTGTTTTTTTACGCGGTCTATTCCCCTGTAATATGACAAGGAACAGTGTGAAGTGGACAATCTGCCATAATATAAGTGATATACCCTTAAACCACAATCAAATGAACAAAAACAATCTGATAGCAATAGATCATGGGCTGTTACACAAAGTGATCTAAGCCTTAGTTCCCTTACAGAAAAATCATATAGGATTTTGGAAACCTGTAGGATCCTTTGGAAAAATTGTAAAATAGGAAAATCCCATTGAAACTTATCAGATTTTATTGAAAAATCCAAATGATCCTATTGGATTTTTTTGTAAGGGTATTGTCTTCTTAATCGTCATGGTGACCAGTACTGAGGAGATGGCATCCTCGTGGTTATTAAGATCTACCTAGGCTAAGATCACTTTGTGTGACATTTAAGTCATTATTATGGAATGGATTATTAATTACTACTGATGGCGATGGCAGTCAGATTGAGATTATTCCTGGTTTAACTTGCTTATGTTAAACTCAGTATTACGTAAGGCCTTCAGATGAATCAGGCCTACATCTTTGTTCTATAATTGTAACGCCTGACTGCTTACGCTGAATTTACTTGTTGTACATTTTGTTTTCCCCCCCAATTTTTTTCTAAATATTATTTTGTAGAAAGAGCATACAGTAAGCTACAAAGTTCTTTAGTTCTTTCTACTCAAGACCCAGATCTGTAGACCTATCTCATAGATTAGACAATATTCTCCTTTTGCTGTTTCTATTTAATTTGTAACTTTGTAGAACTATTTATCTTTAGTTTACCTTGTTCAATTAGTTAATCATGTTAAAATGTCCTTAGCTTTAATCAGTACTAGCTGTATTAGGGGAGGTAACTCTAGCTGTTCAGCACGTTACAAAGTTATGTCCCCTTAACCATTATAATCAACATGACTGATACTCTGCGATTACAACAGTATTAGTATAGTCATGCTGTAGTTACTTATAGTTCAGGATAATGAACATTGACTTCTCAACAGAGATAGAAACGTAACATTTTAATGGTTGACTTTCATGTGGTATTAAACTGTCCAATGCTGTGATGTAAGATAAACACCTTTGAGCACAGCACTTATGGACAATCTTTCAATCAATCAGCTGATGAATCAGTCAATCAATCAATTAATATGAGTTTTGTGAACTTGGAAACACCTTTTTCCTCAATGATTCATGAAAATTTCGTTATTGTTTTAAAAAATTTAAGGTGATAACTGAAGAAAATGCAATCGATTTTTTAATTTTTCCTTCTATTATTTCTTTGTCTTTTCTTTGTTTGTAGTTTTGTAAACGAGGCACAAGTAAGAAGTACAAGCTGCCTGTGGGGGACCCTGATGACATTGGTTATAGACGGAGCTGGGCGGACAGTCCTTCACCCTCAGCAAATGGCGACGATAATAACAAGATCGTACTAAAGGACGATATACGTCACAGTGAAGAATTGTCATATATCAATGAAGGGATGTATGACAATGAGGAAAACGATAATAACACAAAACGAAGAAATGGCGATTTGGTAAGAATCTAGTTAATCCTTGGGTGTCAAGGTCATATCTTTATTTTATCCTTATTAAAATACCCTTGAGTATGACGTTAAACACCAATCAAACAAACAAACAAACAAACATTCCTCTGTCTTAGCCCTAAGTCCTGGTCATGTCTATCTCAACCCGTGAAAGTTGAAAATTGATCCGCCGCTATCGCCCACCTCTCAAAACATATGTTGGATTTTTATCTGATATTTGTAGATACTCTGAAACCAATGACTAATATTCTATTACCCCTACGAGTTGGCGTAATGCCTAGTGTCCTAAAATTCTAAATAGACAACAGCTTTAGTCTTGCGAGGTAATTCTCAGCGTCATAGGACGCATCCATCATGACGGGGGTATCAGCGTTTGTTTGAAGTAGCCGCCGACAACATAATGGAGTTATTTGACAGAACGTTCCTTTTGAATGGCAGAAAATATATGCTTTTAGCAACAACAACAAACAAATCTTTTTGGGACATACGATATATATTATGTACGGAATGGAGAGGGAGAGCTATTTTGCACTTTTAGATATGAATAAACTCTAAATTAGAAGAAATCAATGAATTCATCACAGAGAGTGATGATGAAGAGTTGATGGTGATGAGGTTAAACATGGAGGAGCTGGAAACTTTACTCTGTCAGACTATTTGATTTGTACAACCATCGACAGACAGGCTAAAGCTACTTGCTACTATACGGCTTGAGGATTCGACAATTAAACAGACAAAGTGTAGTATCAGAGTACAGGCCTGTATTACATTCTAACAATCCCCTGGTACAACAGAATCTGAACTAATTCAGTGAACTTACTTTTGCATATTAATTTAGTCTGTCTCTAAAAGTAATCCAGCTTTATTTGCAGACGGGTTATAAATATGTGATTCACAGATCTCCATTGTTTTTCCATGTCCCAACGACTGATTTGAATTGTAATATATACTTTGTCAAAAGTATGAACAAAAGTTATTGGATCATTATTCTAAATCTCTGAGAAATAAAATGTTTCTTGATAAAAATCCATTTGCACTTCCATCTCGTCCATGTTAAACTGTCCTTGCAAGCAGAAATGTTGTGAATAGTGTGCAATGTTTGACCTATGATAATTTCAGTGACGTAATTTGGTCTATTTTTTTTTCTTGTCATAAGCTAATTTTGCCTAGGATGGAAATATGTCTTACATTATGTTTTCCTGACCAGATTATTTTTCATTGCTATCATTTTGTAGTATAACATTTGTTGTATTTCACCATTTATACACACGAATTTTAGGACAGTTGATGTGGACGAGTTTCTACATTTTACAGCTCATGCTAACGCCTGGTCATTTAGTGTCATAAAATTCGCAATAGACGGCAGTCACTGGAACATTATTTCTTAATTTTACCTGCTTGCATTGTTGTTTTTTTCTGACAGTTTTCAATATAATTATTGCAAAGGGAGATAACTTAAAGGTGTAAACTCAGGTGAAAACTCAAATAAAACTTTTTTAAACGTCAGGAAAGATAGAATGAGTGAGATGATTGTGACTTTTGTGTTAAAAAAATAAATAAAATCAGAGACTCAGATCAATTTCCAACCTTCACCATTGGTTGAGATAGATGGGACATAGAGCTAAGTTGGAGGAATTAGCCCTTTTCATTGTGCTAGCTAGAAGGTAGCCTACTTTCTGTTTGCCTGGTGCTCTCAGAATCATCAGGCAAAATGAAGGCTGCTGCGAGGATATGTCCGGGAATGATAGAATTAAATTGCTTCAGTACTTTTTACTAAAAATTACGTTTTTGGATTTGCCAAAATTGAATAAACCTATTATTTGCCATCCCTTTGATGTTGAGAAAGAGCTTTGTATTTAAAAAGCTTTGGGTTAAATTTAATTTTTGTAAAATATTAAATATCCATAGACGAAAAGAGAAGTTTTAACAACAATATAATTTTTATTGAATTTGAATGGCCTACATGTACATATATTTGACCCCTCAAAATGACTGATATCATTCAACAAACATCTTTCTGTTGCCTCTTGTGTCCTGTCCTGTCTTGTCATTGTTTTACACCTGGGGAACGCATTAGAAGGTTGTTCGTTTCCTACACCCTGTGGCCCCATGAGGGAGCGAGTGGGCCTTGGCCCTGCAGAATACTCCCTCGGCTTCCTCGGTCGATCGTAAGAGGCGAGAACAGAGGTTGCTTTCTGTTGCCCTGGTGTTCGCAGAGCTAAAGGGTAGCGGGGAGCAGATTTGTTTGTGATGTTCTGTATTTGTGTCCGTTGTAATATAAGTGAAATACCCTTGAGTACGACTTTAAACACCAATCAAACCAACAAACAAAATCCTACACCTTGTGGGGTAATGCTGTTATATGAGTGAAATAACTATTAGTACTACATATATGTACTTCCAAAATCTATCAAACAATGTTTCTATACCAAAGCAATTCTACCTTCATTAACAGCATGGGTTCCATCTATCTTTGTTACTTTTATGGTATTTTTGTCTTTACAGTACAGTCATGCAAAAGGGATCTTTGTTGTTTTCTTGGGGTTTTTTTTTTGCCTTTCTTAAAAATCTGGGCAAATTATAATGCATACCAAAGAGAAATATTGATTGCAATTAAAAAACAAATTTCATATTGCTCAGCTTATTATTTTGAGATTTCATGCTCAATGATAAGTACAGTGGTCTCTCGAGGAGTTATGAGTTTGAGTACCTTTTGATACCTGTCATTGCTGACAGGTAGATACAGGAGTCCCTGTTCATCAAGCCATGAGTGAAATAAGCTTAGGTCAGGTGTAAAACCCTTACCTAGCCTATACATCTGAATTGACCCTTTCAGTACTGTTTGACAACTACCAATCCAGTTTTGCATTGACTGTTCTGTCTGTCTGTTTGTGTGTTTGTATTCTATGTGTCATGTTATTATTTGTTATCAGGATAAAACCACAGTATTATGATCACATATATCAAGCATGAACAGTTGTACAGTTATGCATGGCTGTAAGTATCAGTGTATACATATATACAACTAATCCCTTACCCTACATGTTAAACATCTTAACCTACTGATAACCCAAGAATGTGCCCTTCACTCTGTCAATAACCTAACCATTTTAATTTCTTACCTTCTCAATAACATTATAAGTCATTTGATTTCTTAATATTTCAACACTTCATCATTTTCATACCAGACTATTAAACCCTAACTCATTCACTCTTATTCTTATTCTTTACCATTTTACTACCATAACTATTTTACTACCATAACTATTTTACTACCATAACTATTTTAATATCCTGACTATTTTACTACCCTAACCATTTTACTACCCTAACTATTTTACTACCTTGACTACTTTACTACCCTAACCATTCCACTACCCTAACCATTTTACTACCCTAACCATTCCACTACCCTAACTGTTTTCTACCCTAATTATTTTACTACCCTAACCATTACACTACCATAAGTATTTTACTACACTCACTATTTACTATATAACCATTCAGCTACCCTAACTATTTTACTACCCTAACCATTCGAACTACCCTAACTATTTAACTAACCTAACTATTTTACTGCTCTGACTATTTTACTACCCTAACTATTTTACTACCCTGACTATTTTACTATCCTGACTATATTACTGGCCTAACCATTTTACTATCTAACTATTTTACTACCTAAACAGTTTACTACCCTGACAATTTTAATACCCTAACTACTTAACTACCCTGACTATTTTCTACCCTAAACTATGTTACTACCCTAAACATTTTACTATCCTGACTATTTTACTACGCTAATAATTTTACTACCCTACCTATTTTACTACCCTTACTATTTAACTACCCTACCCAAGACATTCAATAGACCCATCCAAGATACTGAATACTCAAGACATTCAATAGACCTACCCAACACATCGAATACCCAAGACATTGAATAGACCTATCCAAGACACTGAATAACCAAGACATTCAATAGACCTACCCAAGACACTGAATACCCAAGACGTTCAATAGACCTACCCAAGACACTGAATACCCAAGACGTTCAATAGACCTATCCAAGACACTGAATACCCAAGACATTCAATAGACCTACCCAAGACACTGAATACCCAAGACAT
>JARFOD010023358.1:0-10888 GCA_031763545.1 Mopalia muscosa
TAGACTGAAAGCAGTGCTCGAAATCAACTTATGAACCTGATCAAGAGCAGGTTTTTGTTTAAATCAAATGTTGGTGTCTGACGATGTTTGAAAAGAACTATCTAAACAAATACACTGTTGTGCGATCGAGCTGGGTTCCACGATTTTGGGTGTATGCTGTAGACAGTCTTAATCCCCGATCCAACAACCCCATCTCTTTTACTTTTTAAAGTGACTTTAAAATTTATGCAGACCGGCCAATAACTTCCATAAACGACACGAAAAAAAGCAAGATTGCAGTATTTATATAAGATAGGGTTTTGACCAGATTGGGATGGTAACTAGCACAATGTATTGGGCTAATTCCTCCGTCTTATACAAATTTTGGAGACATCACATCAGCAGTGTATGCTGCCAATAAAAATCCAGCATTTGAGGCTAGGCCAGAACACAAAAAGCCATGTCGCTTGATATCTCCATAGCAGTCTATGTGTTCGGATGATGCGTTACTACTAATTCGAATAACCAATCACGAATAACGAATCCGCTGATAACTTCTAGTCGCTTCACATTTTATTGTTGTTCTTTATTGGAAATAGTATTGGAAAACACTGCCGCCATATGTGATATACCCTTTAGCACGGCGTAAAACACAAATCAATCAATCATGCTGAACTGAGTATCCTAGGGTTAGACGTTAATGTTACATGGGTGTAAGCATCCGTAGCCATCGTGTAGGCCAATCCGGCATCTCAAACAACCCAGATGTCAAGAGCAAAACACAAGAAATAGCTTGTTTGTTTGTTTGATAGGAGTTTAATTTCGTACTCAAGGGTATTGCACTTATATGGCGAAGGATTATCCACTTCACACTGCACCTAGCCTTATTACGGTGGAAAACTGGGAGGAAACAGCCGCGCTCCTAAGAAATAGCGGACGGGATGTGTTTTAGTATAGTTTGATTATCTTAAACAAATCTATGCTACAGTAACATACACAACTAATAAGCTTTGTGAACGGAACAAGTAAGAAAATAGGAGAAAAACCCAACATCTTAACCTAATATAACTAGTTACTAATACGTTTCGATACACATATCTCGTTCTTGTTTATTTCCAGTTGCGTCAAGGGTGGTTGCCTCATCCCTTTCGGCTGGCTTTCGCCACGTGAGAGAAATAACCTTTTGTAAGGCGTTAGACCCAAATCAAATATACAAACCAACAAACAAACAAATAAATCTGGAAAACCTGTTCTTTAAAACTCCTACACGTATGTTAAAGAAAGTTTATAAATATTGTTAACGTTTTATGATTTCAATTCTGTCTGTTTTAATCGGTGTGAACGTGTACTTACCTCATTTTACAGAACGCGTCAAACTACATGTTTCTGTGAGACGACGAGAGATGCATTGGCTTGGCGACGTGACGTTTCCTTTGTGTTGTCACCGATAACGCAACAAACGTCTGACGTCAATTTATGATGCGCCCAGTACGTTGTTTTGCAATTATGACGTTACGACACCAGAGTGACGTCCCTTTGCGAAAGAACGTTATCGGTTTACGGAAAGGGAGGGCCAATCCACAAATTTTAACCTGGGCGGTATAGGGAATATTGCAAACTTAAAGGCAAACGTTAATGAAACCATATGAATTTCCTTTCCCCCTGGATTAAAATGTAATTCTTTGCAAAAGTTATAATTTTAAAGGTACAATTTCCTGAAAACCAACAACCCGCAGTGTTAAAGCATAGGCAGCCTGCCCTCCCGTGCCATAAAGGGGCAACGTCATTTCGCAAAGGGACGTCAATCTGTTGTCATAACATCATAACTCAAAACCTCGGTATGACACAATACCGAAGTGTACGTCACAATGTGGGACTGCACTACAAGATTACACATACTTTTATGACACTGTAAGCCTACAAACGAGGCAGAATGGTAAAATCTATCCGGACCGATTCCTCAAAGCGTTGTTGAGCCACGTTACAGCCAGATATCTAACGTTATCAGTTTACGACAAGGGAGGGCTAATCCACGATTTTTAACATAGACGGTATAGGGAGTATTGCAGTATAGGATTAAGTCATATACTGTTAGTAAAGCAGCCAGCGACTAAAGCGCGTCTATCACTAAAAATAGCCTCTAGCATAAACTGTATTACATTAAAAGGTTTTTCTCCAGGCCTATATTGTTTTTCTTTATTCTTTATTCTTTATTCTTATTCATCCCATGTTGGATCAACAGGATTAAATCCCAACTACAGATCATTGGCAAGCATTATTATGGGAGGTAAAATGGGTACAAAATTAACCCAAAAAACCCATGACCTTCCGCTGGTTGCTGGCATACCAACCCACATACGGTGCGACCCCAGAGGTGAGGGGTATATATGGAACAGAAGCATACAAAAACTAGAGCTACATTCCAGACCACTCCACCGCGGAAGAAGCTTTATTTCAAGGTGGGGAGTTTTATGAGATATAGCATAGGTGCCAAATCTGTAAGCACATCTTTCTAACTGCTTAGTGCTGTTTAAGTATTATCAAAACAGCCATATTTTTGGTAAGGCTATATTTTGTAAACATATATAAATTTTAATCTGACAAATAAATAAATATTGGAGTATTTTGTCACCGACCATCAGTAATTTCTTTGTAACATATTTGTAGTTTGCGAATAAATTTTATTGTTTTTTAAATCTTTATCAGAATGTCATTGGTCATCTGAGATGTCACGTGATCTTAGGCCCTGACACTCGTTAACATTTCACACCGGCTTAAATCCAGATAAGTTTACATTTTAAGCTTGCCCAGACAAAGAACCGTAGACACAACAACTGTCAAAGCGGGGATTAAACTGCCTCGGCAATTTGCACCTTCACGCCAAGTGAAATAAACCGATTAAGGTTTATCAACTTCTTTTACATCATTGGGACATATATTGGCGCTTTTTTAAAGCAAGACCGTTCAAAAATCCTCAAAACCGGCTCCAAACTACACATGCAGTTGGTGAAATTAAACCGGAACAAAAACACCTTTGTGAGCTCAAGCCTCTATTGAAATTAAGCCTGACTTAATGTTGCCGCGCGTCAAGTAAAAGGCGATAGTAGACTCTGATCAGACCGATCTTACTATTTAGTTACCATCCATTACTGTTTGTTTTATTGTGAATCCTTGTCCGTGAAACTAGCTTCCAGAGACGCAGTTCTGTCTTTAATTTCCTTGACATCTTCAAGTAAATTTGTTACTTCTCTTTCACGGAGTTGATTTTGTTTAATAGTTTTTGCCAATTGGCCTCTTTTATCAAAATGTTCAGAGTGTATATCAGGGCTGGACGGATATAGGATTATATCCGGCATATCGACAACAATGCGCTTGCGTGGTGACCTTTCTTCGACTAAGTTCGGAAAATGGATAACAGATTGCCTACAAGTACATTTCACAGCTGTCTGGTCATTGAATTTTAAAGAACCATCTGGTCTTAGACTTTGGACCGTAGCACATGTAGATGCATGCCGTTCAGCATTGTTAGGCTCTGTATCAGGCGTAGACGGAACGTAAAATACGTCATAGGACCGTGGATAGTTCTTTCCCGGCCATTTTTCTGAAACATTTCCTGGATCTGTCCTTTTAAATTTGACAGCCAATGGGGACAGGTCAAGTTCATCGCAATCTGGTCTTGTCAAATGTTTTTTACTTTCTCGAACTCCCGTTGATAGGGGAAACTTGTGATGGGTCTGAGATCTGTTTATATTGAATCCCCTTGGCGATTTTTGCAAAACTTCAGATAAATTTGGCTTGTCTAAAGTAATGTGCTTTAAAGTCCTTCTGCCGATATTTGGAATGCTGCACGATGGTTGTGGTTGTAAAAGTCTTTTCAGATTCTCCCTGACTGTTGAATCAATTTCAGATCTATCTAACGATACACGATGCGGTGTTAAAATCACGTCAGAGGATGTTTGGGGCTCGAGGAGTTGTCTCCCTTGAACCGTTTGGATGTGCTCTTTTTCTTCTCGTTTGGATTTACGCAATCGTTCGGCGGTGTTCGTGTAAGATCTGGCAGGAAGTGCGTTGTGCGCATGGAGCTTAAACACGGCTTTTCTTGGTATGCGCTGACCTAAATAAAAAGTACTTTCCTTGTCTTTTAGTCGAAATTTGTCCAAAGCATTTGAAAGTTTTCTGTGTTCGTGATCGATTAAATCCTGTCGAAGGTTCCTCAATCTGTTCAAATATTCAGCCTGGTGACGAAACGCAGGCTGCGACTCCTCGAACCATGACGTTGTGGCCGGGGACTTTCCGGGTTCTGCCCCTACCCTCTGCATTAATCTAAAACAGAATAAATATAGTAAGAATCTATCTTGAACACTTTACAACACATTAAAAGAACTATTTTTTGTTTCACATATTAAGATCAGCATGCATTTCATCGGTAGTAGAGTGACCATCTGCCACAAACTGTGACCCTAAAGAACAAAAGGTATCTGGAGGTGGGTCATAACATTTTGTGTCTTTACCTTTTCGACCCAAACCTTGACATTTGTTTCTGCCTCATGGTTCAATTATGTTTACAGAACGGATACAAGCAGTTTTAAATGTTTTTGGTCTTTAGTAAAGGAACAAAAGAATATCATCCTTGGAGTTTTGTTACCAGAGTGTCGCGAGACACAAAAAAGTAGTTCAAAGCCACACGCAGCGGCAACGTAACCGTTAGTCGATGATAAAAACTGAATTTTAACAACAAAGAGCATCAACGTCGCTGTTTTGTTACAGGGGTGTCACGAGAAACAAAAAGTAGTTCCAAGCGATGCAGAAATGTGAGTTAACAGTTAGTCAATATAAAAGAATGAGATGTTTTCACCGTTATATTCGAATTTCAACAGTACTGTTACCATCGTGTCAGGATTAACAAAAAAGTAGTGCTAAGCACCACGCAAAAGTGGCCTAGCAGTTATCGAGAGACAGTCATTTTTATTTTTCGAAACTACACAAGCCCCTATTTCAGGTTAAAGCGACCATTTATCGATGGTTGAATAACGCTTTATTGTACATTGATATCACACAATTTAAGATTAATGCAGTCATGAAATTGAAAGTTTGTTAGTTCGGCAACCATATATTTTACTGTCGTATAAACCATTATATTGCATGGTTGATATACTGACTGATCATATATTTGATGGAACAAGTGACATTAGCGCGACAACATTTTATATAGTCGTCAACCAGTATGGCCTTCACTTAACGGTAAAACAAATACCATATTTCTAATGATTAGTCATTTGAGCAAGAATATGGCTGCTAATTAACCACACAAAAATATGGTCCGCAGCTTCAAGCTTTTACATGGTCGAATTGAAGATATGTTTTGAATTGTGTGTCAATGCAACGATGGCATTTATCTGTATCAACGGCCCTACCTGTAAGCGTTTAACGTGGCCTTAAGATCTTTTTCCGATGACGCCGGAAACCAAAACGTTGCGAAACTTTTAACATGGCACACAACGTGGTCTGTTCGATTGCACATCTTCAGTAAACTATCCCTTCAGTATAATATATTCGATCTGTCTGTCTGTGAGACGTATCACCTGTGACTAATTCGTTTAACATTTATTGCGCTCACTCACCCGTAATCAATTTAATGAGGCTGGTCTACAGCTCATATAAACCGATCACTGGGGGGACACAAAGGGGTTTTAAGGGAGTTTTTACCTACAAAGGTAGGCCTAAAAACGTCTTGTATTGCGCCCGTCCAAACCATTAAAAAACGTGGGGTTTCGGAAAGGAATATGTTCAGTTGTAAATCAAAATATTTCTGATTTGTTTTGAGTTTATTGCGTAACAACCAATACATGACCATAACATAGAAGTGCTAAAGGGTATGACATTATACATATTTTACCTGGATTTATTGCACCTGAATAGTTTATAACTGAGATATAACAGTGGTTAGATTTTGTCATGATACTATTAACAGTCAATAAAATGTAGAAAACCTCAATTTGAATTAACAAGGAGACTTGTGAGTTGGTTTCTTTCTCTATACTTTCTCTATACTTTCTCTATACATATTTGCAACACCTGTAGCCACGGGGCTATAGGCCAATGAAACCCAATAATGCAGCATAAACAGAAAGCTCGGTTAATACATGGATGTTTATCATATAATGGCATTTTAGCTGTCTTGGGCTACATTTCGGTTGTGGAGGATTTGGTTGTAAATGAAGTCATCTGGAAGGTACGTATCAAGTTTTCATAACCGTCAATATTTTTCGAGAAAAAAGTGAATACCTGTCGGACAGAATTAAAAGATCGGTTTTCCCGACAGCCTTCAATTTGTATTCATGTGGATATGATAACGTCGTTGAAGGCGCATTCTCACGGTACAATCGACCAATCAAAACTCCGCAAATTAGGGTATCCTTGAAATCGACCCTACAAATAAAAACGTGAGATTGCGCCTTTAAAGGTGCATTCTCACGGTACGATTTGCAGAAACGACTTCGGGGGATTCCCCTTATTTGCGACATTGCCATTGGTCGAGAATAAAGTGGAAACAGTCAACCAATTAAAAACCTCATATAAGAAGATTCCCGTGGTGTCGTTAATACAAATCGTAGGCCTGCTATGAGAATGCAACTTAAGGCGGAGCCTGAAGGTACGATCTTTAGTTACCTTAAAGAACATTTCCCTTTTTGGCATCCTTTTGATTGGTCCAAACAGTCGACCAATGAAAAAATATACGGAGTGCCCTGAAAGCCTTGCTACAAATCGTGCGGTGAGAACGTGGCTTAAGGCAGAGCCTGACGGTACAATTTTTGTAGTAACGACTTATCAATTCGCCTTGTTTTGGAGGACATTGTAGAATAATTTTATTTATAGGCCTACAGTTTCAGCTGATAGCAATGTTAAAAATGTGAGAGAATAAATGTTTTTTTTTATTTCTGCTTCTTTTTAAAAATTTAAAAATTGTAATGAACTAAAGTGGCAATGATACAATTAAATGTTTAGTGCAAACTTTTTTTGTTTTCTTTCTGCTTCTTTCTAAATAACTTTGTATTGAACTAAAGTAGCGGTCATAAATTTGTATCGGTCCGTGGCGGTGACAAAATTAAATGTTTACTTGTAATAATTTTTTTTCCTTTTTTCTATTTCTTTTTTAATAATTTTGTACTAAAGTGGCTGTCAATTTTATTACCTATCATTATTGCGCATATCATTCGGGCGAATGGAACCGCCATTCGTCTGAACCCTCAAGAAGCAAAGGCAATGACGAAACATCCGATCTCTCTTTTCTTTTCCCATTAAGCAATTGGAGGAGGCGACGAGGCCACTCTTTGTATTTGGTGGAAAACCTTGTGAAAAGCACTCAACGTTTCACCAGCCAGTCACCTCCTCGAATTTTTTCGGCACTCTGCTGAATTCAGCAAGCCAGCTAGTGTACTACTCTTTGAGATGTGAAGGTACATCAAATTTCAACATGGCTTTGTCGATGTGGCTGCGTCGAAATGATTTTGTCGATGAGACTGTTTCGAAATTGTTTTGGCATGAACCACGTCCCCAAAAGAACCCCAACTATCATGTACAGATCCACAAATTATTGCATTCATCCACACATATCAAACAGCAAGCCCAATTAAACATGATATTTAATTCCGCTACATGGCGTATTGCCAACAGTCATTCTACTCTGCTGACACGTGCTTCGGGTCATAACGGTTAAAGGTCAGTGTCTTTCCATTGGTTAATACCTGGTGGAGATCTATTAAGGTTTGTCCGTGTAGAAAAAATGGCCCTGTATTCTTGCAACAAAATGTGTCTGTTTGTGTGTCTGTCTGTGCGTGTGTCTGTTTGTCCACATTTCGCCCATGCAGGAATGTGTTACAACTGTCTTATCTCCAAGAGCCTTTCCCGTCAATCAAACCCTCCGTTTGAATTTAGCCGTGTACCAGTCTTGTGCAATGAGTACAAGACCACCGCCTACAACTAATAACCTAGAACACTTAATGTAAGGTCTTGCTGAACCCCTTGGTCTTTTTTCAGAACACCCGTTGTATTTAAGTCTCTTATGCAGAATATAAATCTGTACCATATATATGTATATATTTTTTAGAAAGCTTGATGACTCCGGATCACAAATGTGTGACTGTGGTGAAAATCCAATCATTATTTCTAGAAATATTTTAACATGGGTAAATGTCAACAGAAAAAATAGACTGCATTTTTCATGGTTTATTACTCGAAGTGCAATAATGATAAGACTCAATAAATTAGTTGACCGAGTAGAATAGTCCTTGAACTAGTAAACGGCGCTTCATTTTTTAAAACTATCCCTGTGGATGTTTTTTGTTTATACCACCTTGGGGCGTCTTATAAAAATGTAAAATGCATTTTTCAGAAAACATTAAAAAAAATAATTTAGAACCAACTTGTCAAAAATGAGGCACTGTTTGCCTAATTGCATTGTGCACTTTACAACGGTACAAATACGAGTTTCCAACATGAGTACTTTTCTAGAAATATGCCTTGGAAAATGTAGTCTGCTTAAAACTGAAGTGCCACAAATAAGCAATTAAAGTTTGCGACTTGAATATATGATCATGGGAAAACTCAACTATAAGTTCCAGTTTAATTGTTTGTAATTAGAATTTCGAATTATTGTTTGACTAGTATATTTTGTTTAGGACTACAAACTTTTAATAAAAGCGATTAAAAAAATTGGTTCAGTTTTAGCCTAAGGTTCCAACAAGACAATAACAATGCTATGACGAGCCACCCTCAGATCATCGAAGTGTTGGGTGAAATAATCTTTCGTACGGTATTATATGGAAACTAAAATAAACGAATAAAAGATTGAGTGTGTGATTGATTGGGGTTTAATGTCGCACTCAATGAGATTTCACTTTATATGACGAAGTAGTGTCTACTTCATACTGTTCCGTGCAGAGGGCAAATCTCGTAAAGACCAGCCCAGCCATTGCCAAAGCCACATTGTGTAAGACCGTCATATACTCGTGAACGGTAGATGGAAGTTGGATTAGTAAGCGCAATCGCTAGCCACTAGGCCACGGCCGAGGGCACACGTATAATTTCTTATGACTAGAAATTGATTTCGTGGATTGTTTTTTTTTTTAGTACATATATGGCGTCTTCAAATGTAGGCTAGTGCTCACATGACCCCGTGACACGTTTAACTGTCGTCGCTATATTGGTCAGCATCTTCTCATATCACGTGATAAACCTAGGCCATGTTGTGAAGCAATTTCACCGTTTCTAACTATCATGGTTACGGGATATAAATTATTCCTTAATTAAATTTTCAGGGGAACAAATTTCGCAATTTTGGTTCGTATTTATACACTTATTATCACCGAGATTTATGATTGCACAAAAGTAAACATAATCACGTGACATTAAACCCATTGGCATGTAAACGGGGAGAATTAACGCCCTAGTTTAACCTAGACAGTTCGTGCTAAAATGATCTAAGCCGTCTGATTGTGGTTATTATTATACATGTCTGAATTGCTATACTAATAACCTACGGTAAGCATTAAGGGTAGTATTAACCGAAGAGTTAGTATGCCAAGTGTCATGTTATATAATTGAAGGGTATTTACAGCGGCATATTGCAAGTACGGTACACATACACCCCTACAGGACTTAGGCAAAGGTGAATCAAGTGTTGAGTTTGAACTGCATTTGGTAACATATAAATGTAGGCCTTCATCAGCCAGTCCCAACATTTTCTATCCTAAGCTAACAAATGTGTAATAGTTTAATCATATATATAGTACAATAATATGCAAGGGAGATAATTATTGTTTAGTACAAGTTAAACATTAACAATTATTTCTGTTTTCCACTACAGTGTACACTGTTTGGTGTTTTTGTTCAGTTAAACACATAAATTTATTTTAATTACTGTTTAGTACATTTGTTTGTTTGTTTGAGGTTTAACGTCGTACTCAAGAGTATTTCACTTATATGCCGCCGGATTGTCCATTTCACACTGCACAGCCTTATAACGGTGGAATACCGGAATGAAACCTCGTAAAAACCACCCAGCGTTTGCCGGGACCATATCATGTGACTCGCTCATATACCTAATGGTCGACAGGCGGACTTCGTTTCACCGTTCACGGTGAGTCCGCCTTTCGACCATCTGGTAGCCTATATGAGCGAGTCACATGATTTGGCTACGGCAATCTCGGGGGTGATTTTTACGAGGTTTCATTCCGGTATTCCACCGTTATAAGGCTTTGTACAGTGTGAAGTGGACAATCCGTCGTCATATAAGTTAAACCCCCTTGAGTACGACGTACACCAATCAAACAAACAAACAAACTAACCACTATGTAACAATAACAATTATTTCTGATTCCACTGTACACTGTGTAGTGTTTTATTCATTTAAACACATTTAATTTATTTTTTTATTATTCCAAGAGGATAATCCTTAGACAATTGCGGCTAGGGCTATGTTTCCGAGGATAAGTCCATTAAAAGGGCTAGTTTCCAGGACTTAAATTATTAATGATTTTATCAGGACTAAAATGCAATTTTAAAAAATAAAATAAAACATGAAACGATGAGAAAATGTTTTGTCTGTTTTTTGTCGGTCGTGCCAGTTATATTCTGGTGTTTAATGCATTGCTGACAATAATGGTGTCCAAAGCGTCTACTATGGGTCTAGATGCAGAGTTCTGTATCTCTGGTCGTCCCTGATATCATGCAGTCTTATCAAGAGATACAGAATTTGAGTTCTTAAGTTTTTACCATTACTGACTTTAATGTGTTCAGTAAACTACTGTCCAATAATGTTTTGATACATTTAGTATGTCAATTGCCACCTTACATAGTCCCGTATAGCCGCGTTTAAAAAAGTTGCCATGCCGCCATATTCCTAGCCTGG
>JARFOD010023369.1:0-10888 GCA_031763545.1 Mopalia muscosa
GATATGCATTATTCCGAGGTTCACTAGACTGGGAGTTAACTAGACTGATTAATGCCATAGAGTATTGAATTGGATATGCATTATTCCGAAGATTCACTAGACTGAGGGTTCGCTAGACTGATTAATGAAATACAATATTCAACTGAATGGGCATTAGTCAGAGGGATTGCTAGTCCGAAAGTTTGCTAGTCCAATTAATGCAATAAAATATCCAACTAAATGAATTGGAATGTGTTGTCCATGACAAAAATCTGACTTAAATCCGATCCAAACAGTTTTCTCTGTTTTGTTTGTCGTTATTGTGATTTGACGCAAAGACATAGCAAACGGTGTCGATTCGCTTGTGACGGATGGCAGAGTCGCTCCCCAAACCAGGTTTGTAAATACCAATCGTAGATTTCCTACGACAAGCCGAAGTCTACTGCCCATTTGTTGTCAATATTTTCAACAAGGCTTCTGTTACAACCAGGCATCCAGCTAAAATAATACTCTGTTTGACGAAATACCCCAAGCTGCAACAAACTATATTACTTATTAAGGTCTGACCTGCTCGTTTGATACGGTTTTAACCATAGCCTTGTGTAACCTGAGCAAATATGGACAGCTTGGGCGAAGTCGAGGGAGCCTGAACTAATTGGCGGGACTTAGACAAACAAGACACGCACCAGTGCTTTTTAATCTGTACTGTAACTGTAGTATAGACGGCATTTACAGATACCCGGATCTAGTTTTAACTCAAGATGGCAGACAAATTTTTCAAAGCGAAAATCGGATGTTGTAAATGTATCAAAATCCTGCTCTGTTACAATGATTTATTAACTCTAATAATGAAGCGTAACAACTTTTTGTGAAAATGAGCGACTTATATATTTATATGAATATAACATAACACATTCGCAACAAACTCAAACCAAAGCGAAAGAACTGTGGAAAGGGGGACAACTCAAAACGATTTTCTTTTGCACAATACTCACAGGGCCCAACGACCGTTTGTTTTCCCTTGCTTTGTTTTTTGACTGAAAATATTAGGAAGGACAAAACAGAAGATGAAACAATAATGCTATCAACTAAAGTTAAAATATAAACGCTACAAACAATTATATCAGGATGAGTAAGAATCTAAGAGCTAAAAAAAATAACCAAAAAAACAATAACACAAAAACAGTATACGCTATGTCTAATACATACAAAGAAAACTACCATGTGGAATACAAAAACCAAAAGCATGCACTATCGTTAACACACTAAATTAAATTATAACATACATCAGACAGAAAAAATAATAAATTTGTTAAATGCTATTCAGATAACAAAATAATAATACAGACACACAACGTACATAAATTAACATGTAAATGTTATATTAACTAAAAAGTAATAATTAAATTATAGGCAACCATGAGAGAAAAGAAAAATACAACGAAATGTAATAAATAATGGGATTCTGATCGTTTGGAAGAGTTTAAAGTTGGCGTTCGTTTTGGTGTGACCGAAAGTATACAAGGAACCAATTACAATAGAATTATGTCAAACCTTAATGTGAAATGAAAATGAGGGGGAATAACTAATGTCTGTATGTAACCAGAATGTCAAACACACGAGTGATACTAAATCTAACCCAGCGAGTCAGGGATGTGTTTTCGGGAAGCGACTGTTGGCCAGAGATGTATTCTAGGATTCAGACACCTAAATATTATACCTGTTTATAAAAACAAAACAAAAAAAAACAAAAAAAAACACACAAAAAAGTCGAAGACACCCTTAAATGACATAGTCCATTAAAGGGTCGGTTTTTATCAGTTATTTTAACATCAGTGCATAGGCTATACGGTCCATTTTCAGGGGTATGTGGGAATGTTATTTTTCGATTTCGAAAGCTCATTTGAAGATGACATATGTCGACTGTTTGCCAGCTGTGGTACATTTATTTCTCTCGGAGGTTGCCCCAGTGATAGGCTTAAACAAACTCCGTCCACAGGTGGTTCGATTTGGTTGTCAAAGTAAAATCAACAACAACATACTCCGTATTATTTCTTTAATATACATTTCAGAAACTTAAAGTTATGGGACTAAACATACTCGTACGGGTATATGGAAGTTCAATTAAACTCTTTTATTATTTATCAGGTGAAGACAAAAAGTCTGTTTTCCACAGTTTACAGTTTCCTTGTGGAAGTCCATGGACAATATATATATGATATTTTAAAGGAAAACAAAAATAAACAGAAACTACAATTCATGAAGAGAGAAACTCTTTTGAACAAATGCAAAACACCTTTGGCAAAGGTTAAATAAGTATTATGGAAACCGGATAGCCGAAGAAACCGAACTCCATAACTAGATTAGCAGACAAGACTAAATATAACTGGTGTATTTATCATTTTTTTCTACACAACCTTGACCTGTTTCCATAGCAACGTTTTTCGCTCGTGTTCTGAATAGAACCACGTGGTGTCTTTGGCGATTCGTAGGCTAAGGGACATAACTCATTGTGAGGTCGCTATGTCCGCAAATGTTCTGGCCCTTGCCCCAGGAAGGTGTCTCGCGAAAGCTTATTAGCTAATAATAAGGAAATCCATAAAGGCGCGAATGTTAATAAATTTAGTGGCAGATATTAAAATTTAATTTCGGTTCGAGCATAATTGATTTGGGGCAGACATAAACTTATTTCGACGGTGTGTACCTAGAGACTACCTATCAGCTTTGGGAGTGAGATAAATGTAGCTATTTGGGCTTCCAATAATACACATAATTCGACAAAACCCAGAGTACCATGAAAACGAAACACTTGTATGAAAACATATATAATGACATTCTTTTGACGTTTCTCATGCGAGAGCCCGGAAAAATTTCATGTTGGTGGTATTAAAAGACAAGCTCAGAAATGACAGTCGCTTTTCATGATTGCCACTACTTGGAAATAGCTCTATATCGGAAATCTTGTCATAGGTATTGGACCATATTATCAAATCTTGAGCTGCCTATCGTTAAGTAAGTAGTTCGCTTGTAACTGTCAGCTAAATAGCCAGAGGTTTTGATTCTCTCTTTTCCTCTATCCTCTATAATTGATATAACCAGAAGTTTATCAAGCAGAAGAATGAAACCAGCCATTACCCAGTCTTAACGGCATTGCGACCGATTAAGGCGTCAGTGGATTCTGACATTCAAACTGCACACAACCAACAAAATCACCCATTCCTTGTGTAAAGAGTCACATGGCACTATGAAAGTCCACTGAAAGTCACAATGGCGTTGAGACTGTGCAAATTGCTGGTTTCATACTTCTGCTTGGTGGACTTCTGATATAACTGGCTGATAAACGTTCTCTGTCTAAATTTGGCAGTTATATTTGAACATAAATGGCATGGCTTTTGAAACATATCACAATTATCATCGTCAGTATAGGCTTTATTATTTCCTAATTTAAGTAGGGAAAGCGGGAAGAGAAAAATAATTGAAAGGGAAGATCAGTTCTTGTCATTTCCGGGGGAAAATAAAACCCCCACCAAGAAGAGCGTAATATCATGGGGAATTCTAATATATTGATTGTCGCTTAAACTGTAACAGCTCATTTCAAAGTTCTCAAGAATGAAAGACAGCTTTCAACAGATATGACAATCAGCCAGAATTCAACATCGTTAACCGTCTTGTATTGCAGTACAAATGCTTTTCTGCACACAAGTTAACCGATGCGAGGCCTGTTTTAACTCTGCCTGCTGATATGTTTTGACAGCGGGAACTTGGTGAGTTATGAGCCATGTCTATGAAGACTGATGAGTCCTTCTCTGTCTGACGGATGGAATTGACACTTTTGGCTGCAAATTCACGTTTTTAATTGGACCATCCGAGATAGCATAGACCAAGGTCGTATTTTGAAATAGGTCCATTCTGATAGCAAGTTCTAATATCGTTTTCTCTACTAGGTCATGGCATGTGCAGTCAAACTTGTTACAAACAATAACACAATTAGTATAGTAGTCCAGCTCTCAATGCTCTCTTGTTACTGGTAACTTCCAGATTTGACCAGCAAGCTATATAATTTGTGATACCAAAATCCTATATTTATAAAACCACCCTTATCCAAAAAAAAAAAAAAAATCAAAAAAAAAAAAAATAAACGAAGAAATATTTATTTAATAAGGCCAATTGAAAAAAACAATTTGAAAAGGTGATTTGGGAATTCTGAATTGGACTCTGCGAATTTCTTTCCACCTATTTTACTCTTCTAGCTCGTTAATTATTGTATACTGACGGTTACCCATATCACAACACAAGGTAAATTTCTAATTAAAACAATTTGTCTCTGGAAGTTTATTTAGAACATGAGATGATTCATCGATTTTAATTAATCTACATCCGGGATACCTGTGCCAGTGTGATTGTTTTTTTAGAAATATATATATACTACAGAATGTTTAATCGACCGATTGCATAATAATTTCATACATATGCTTTTCTTATATAGGCTCATCTGTAGCTTCGTGGGACAGGTGATCTAGAGATGCTCACATGTCGAAATATATATATATCTATATCTACACAACTAGGCCAGTGCAGACAGACCCAAGGAATATGGGAAATGTAAGCCGTACATTTGTTAAATTAGATTAACAGCAAGCTCACATATAGTTAAATCGTACATCAACTATCTCTCTTCTTCCCCTTATTCTGACAGCAACAATCAAGTAATCTGCTCGTTAGCCGTTTGCAGAACTCCTAGCAACAAAAATCAGTGTTGGTATAATTTGACGACAGAACGATTATAGAATATTCTGGAACGAACCCCAGTGGAGCAAAGTGTACGTTCGATATGCACCGTGGTTACGTCACTACTCCGTATGGGAGGGAACCATTGCCAACAAAAACAGGAACATGCAATATATGTAAGTCCATATAGACAACCATTTGCTCGCGACTCCGGCAACTCTAACCAGGCGTGCTGGTTTACCCGCGAAGTCATCACTTCTCACATTCATACTGATGACGTCATTAACAGGAAAGCAGACTGTGACCAGCATCATTTGTCGAAGGGCATTAGTCGACTTCTATAGATTACAAATTACTTTCATCACACCACAATAAAACCACGAGTAGTCTCCCAGGATTTATTATGCAACAAGTTCTGCAATATGCCTACAGTGATTGCTATCATGAAACTACGTTAAAAGGATACATTGACACGTACAAAACCCCACCGAAAAAAAACAAAAAAAACAACAACAAACAACAATAACAAAATAAATTAAAAAAAAATATATATATTAAAAAAAAAAAAAAAAAACAGAAAAAAGTTTCAGTTTGCCGTATCCTGTACCACCTGTACAATCCGGTTATCATTGAGTGCCTAAAGTTGATTTTGTGTTAACTTCAAAATTCAATTCAATGGAGTAAACGACAGCAAAGAAGGTATAAAAAGCGATAAAAACATGTAGCAAAGAGAAGGCATCGGTTAAAATATACATCAAAAGAACTGCTCCGAATGCACATCTGGTTACAAACATCTTGAAATTCACTTAAGAGACGTATGTATTTTTCTTAGTATTTGATGTCAACAACGCACACGTGCGAATTCAAAACCGTTCTTTATGTATTAATCCGTTCCCACTTTTTATAAACTTAGCATCACTAGATTCAGATGATACTTTTACAAGAACCCAACATATGGCGAGCAGATGGTGCCATGGCAACTGCAGTTTCCGAAATGGCACACCTGAATACCTCGCTTTGGTATATTATAACCTTTCCTTAAGTTCATTACCAGTGCACATTTAGGCCAGAAACGATTTACCTCAATCAACACAGGGCCATAAACGCATGTTATTACATGACGTTCTACCGTGGCTTGAAAAGACCACCTCGGTGAAATTGATACTCTGACAGCTTATCTCGTTATAAACAATTATATCATTATCTTAGATTCATCTAAGCCAATAAAAAAGTTCCAGTTGCAGAGAAAGTACCAATTGCATTCTTTAACTCAGGATTTCTGTTTAGGTCCATACCAATGCCCAGTTAAATAACTGCAGACAGACGGTAACGCATGTACAGGTATGGGTGTACTCGGCTGTCAGCGGGGTCTACTATACTCCGAATAATACAAACAGCCCCTAATTCTACGAGAAAAGCTCTGCTGTCTTAAACAGTCTTCCCCAACGGATGCGACAGATTTAAAAACATATTTGACCTGTAAGACAGAACTTAAAGATATCAAATAATTTTTCTACATCCTGTGAATATATCAGCATAACATTTGGTACCACGCTCTAGTCCAGTGCATGCCAAATCCTAGTTAATCGCTATTTTGAAAAAGAGAGAAAAAAAAGTAAGAGTATATTCTAGCTAGTGCCGATAGTTCTGTCCGTCATATAGCCTGTTAAATTTTGAAAATTGCTTTTTTTACAGAACAGTATATGGTAACAAGGCCATTAGGTCGACATTATCATAGGCAATAAGGTCACAGCGTTCTTTAAACTAAAAATTGGACTTAAATGCGGGCCATCTGTTCTATCAATATAAGTATAAACCGCTCTGTACATTTCATCTTCCGTGATCGCTGAACATCAAGATGACATCTGTAACGAGCTAACCCGCAGTGAAGGGAAATTAAAACTGACAACCTTAACTGCACAACTGTTCGTGCGTGTCAGTTTTTGGTATTGACAAGATTACCGCGACCTTTTATCTTCAGTTGCTTTCAGGTCAAAGAGTAGGCCTAGTGGAGAATATCTGCCGTCTAGATCTATGCCAGACTGCCATTATTAATATTGTACTGGATTCGCAAATGTCTTTGTTAATAATAATAATAATAATAATAATAAAAACAAGAAATAAATAAAATTAAAAAAAAAATAAAAAAGGCAACGAAACAAATCAAATGCCAAAACAGTCGACGCCTGCATTATAGCCGTGGTCTCAACCCACCGTACTTGCAAGTGCGTGCCGTCTACTTGCAAAAACGTGGGCAAAATTTGATGGCCTAATGGCGGTTGACTGGACATATATCTGCGTTATTTGTTGTCTACTTCTGATAAATTGTGTCTGTCTCGCCTTTAAGGACACGTCCTCAGTTCCAACACACAGTTAGTTCTATACTCGCGCGACACGATCAGATAACGCAGCGGTCCGGGTGGCACATGTCAACGAGGTGTAAGCACTCTGTCAAAACAACATATTCTGTGTGAAGTGAATGAGTCTGCCGCTGTTAAAATGAAGTGTTGAACTCCAGAGAGATGGTCTCGTGTCACAACGGATGATATGAAAACCGATGCTCCAACATGATACGGTACAGATTAGACATATACAATCAGAACTGTGAAATGATACGGCACGCACTTACTTGTCGCAATGTGGTCTGCATTATAGGTCTTTAACTCGTCAATAAACTGTTAATAAGGATCTTTGACCCAGGGCTGTGAATGTCGCTTGTGCAAATTATACTACTTTCTCGTGAGATATTTTATTACGATTCAGTGGATATACATATGGGAAGCATAGACCTACTGTGCTATGCGTTTTGTTATTTCAACCACAGCTTCATCTTCTCCGTTAGTTTGCCAATTTTTTTTTCTATTTATATATACGAAGGCAGTAAATATTTAATAGGTGATTAAAATTAAACCATCTGATGAGTTAAAGCTAGCATATTCTCTGATCGAATAAAAGTAAGCCTCAATTAACAATAAGAAGTTTATATTCTTGAAAATAAATGTTGGTCTTCAGTAGGGGCCGAGGTGAAGGTCTGTGAAGGTCTGTGAAGGTCTGTGCTCAAACTCTTGAGAACGTGTTTCCCTTAGTTGTTATCTTATTCGGTGGTTATAAAATGTTTTGGGCACGTCCTCAGCGGAGTACAAAATTAATGCACATTCCAACTCTTGAGCACGCTGTTATGGAGCTCTTCTGTTGTAACGGCTGCTTCGAGGCGATTTTGTTTGTCACTGATAAAATGTTTTTTTTTGCTTTTGTATAACTTCGGTTTTCGAACACGGACTCTGGTGTCGACTCAGCTGAGCACGAGTTAGATTAACAGTTTGGTATATTGCTAACCACAACAAGACAATCATAAATGCAGATAGGCCTACATGTATTGTGACTGGTTTGACTGTTTATACATCTACTTACATTTAAGACGTACATATTGGGACTAATTAGATATATACACTATAGTTACTAATAGACTTTGTTAATAATAAAACGTATGTTTCTTTACTTCAATACTGGAACATGGTTTCAACCAAAGACTGATCGTGGACATATCGAGGTTACCTGTGTTTGAGAGCCTTTAAGTTTCTACTATACCTGTGTTTGAGAGCCTTTAAGTTTCTACTAAAGAGCAATGCTTTAACAAAGTCATCAGATATTATTTGATTAGATAAACTATGCTCTACAGTATACCTGGATCCTTGGAATTCCTGCAAACGTATATCGTGAAGATATGGAAGTGTTACGCTTGTGTGTGTATGTATTTGTACGTTGATCTTGTTAGAATTTTAGCACATTGGCCAAAGATTTAAACAAGTTTGATTTAAGGTATCATCGAACGAGTAGGCGATGAAAATTCTTAGCATCCCAATGGGCTACCACCTTGAATGTAAACAGCTACTGGGTGCAAGAAAGTAAATCACCAGTAACACAGACAGTCGAGTTAACACGTGCGGAGAGAAGATATAGATGGTGCATGCCGGGAGATTGGTTCATCTTCAAGGTTTCATCCAGTTATCTTATCTGACTTCCTGTGTGTTTGGTGGTGTTTTTGATAGCGAGATTGTTTGACCTAGAATGACAGCTCCTCCTCCCCACTCCTCTTCCTCAACCATTTACAGCATTTCCAAGCATTTATCTTAATGTTTTGATATTTAGCCATCTCTTATGGACGGAGGACACCAATAGTGCAAAAAATCAACCAATAAATTTCGACATTTTTTATGCACATGTGAAATACTAGCGAATAGTATCGGGAATGACTGTTACCGCATCCGAACAGGCCTAAGTAGGCGTTAAGGGCGATGATGTTTTTAAACTGGGTTTCCGTTTTGATTTATTTGACATTTTGTAAAGCTTTCGACGGTAAAAGCCGCTAAAAAGGGCAACAACATGAGAAAGTTGAGAAGGTATTTCGCTGTGACATAAATAGGCCTACTAATTATCTACTATGACCATCGCCATACCCTTGGATGTGAAATAGATAAACAAATACAAAATATACAACCATTAAGACCCTCAACGGCACAATTGTATTTGCCTGTTAATTATCAGGTAATCAGAGATTTCCAAAGTTGGATTAAAGCAATATTTATATTTTCTGTTGCGAGTTCCTGATGAATGAGACCTAACTATTCACATGGAGCTGCCCACATAGGGTCCACGAGGAGGCAAATGTCCTCATTGTGAACTTCCTTAACCCACTAGTTTGTTCCCCAAAGTCCCCTAACTGATTTCTCGAGGGGAAAAAACTTCAAAGGAAATATTATATTTAGAATGACCCAATACATTAATTTTTCCAATCTGTTTTATCTTGTATAGATTATCGACTGATTGCAGACATATATATAGTGTCAGTTTCTTGCCCTTCTTTGCGCTCATCCTCTCAGCAACGGGGGCTAATTTATCAACTGATACCGAGCACCTGTTTCGAATGACGTCATACGTGCCAAGTGGTTTGTAGGTTTTACGCAGAATACTTAATTCCACATCGAAGTAAGAAAAGTCCTTTAATACCAAAAGCAGGCTAAAAGCTTCAGTGTACGACTGATGGGGAATACAAAGAACAGTTGCCGTCGAGGAAAAGACAGCAACCCCGCCTCCCTTCCGACTCTTGTAACTTTTTAACATATTCGAAGGTTTCATGGATGAAGCTATGTGTCGCACTGAATCCGATCGTGGATAAATTGCGTCACTGTTAAAAGCTTCTTGTAGTTATTCAGTATTTTCATTGTTTGTTACTAGAGACGTTTACATTTACACAACGCAAATGTTCCCTCCCAAACTCTATCAACTTCAACGGCATTCAAGGGCAAATTTAATACGCGTTCCTCATCCAAAGGGATACAAATCAAAATAAATCGCTGGGTGAACACTTGGATAGTTTGACTGAAATCTAGAAAACGAGCCATCAGAAAGCATATTATTATCTGTCCTTATACATAGTGCAAATACCTTAAAGTAATCTGATCATAGAAGCAGTATATATGTCAATGGCTTTCAATAGCTGCCAAAGTAGTGCTGTTAACGTCTGATAGCAAAAGTGAACACGCTATGGAGCTCGAATGAAATGGAACTTGAGAAATCGCCGATAAAAAAAATTTACAAATTCATACTTCTTTCCCTCATCTCGCGTTTGGACTTATTTTAAAAAAGCAGTACTTTTATAACTCTTATAAATTTCTATTAGGGGCATCCATGGCGGAGTGGTCTAGAGTGTACGCTCTAGTGAGTGTATGCTCTGGTCCACTTACCCCCCTCACCTCTTGGGTCGCGGGTTCGATCCGGCGAACCGTATGCGGGTTGGCACGCCAGCAACCAGCAGAAGGTCGTGGGTTTACTGGGTTAATTTACTACCCAGCTTTCCTCCTATTAATAATGCTGGCCAATGATCTGTAATTGGGATTAAATCCTGTTGATCTAACATCGGATGAATAAATAAATAAATAAATAAATAAATAAATAAATAAATAAATAAATAAATATAGCAGTATAAAGTTTTACACACTTCATTTAATGCCTTATATCCCTATCGGCGAATTTTTCATTTCATCGAATTGTTGTAGGATAACTATTTAAAGGGATAATCGAATCACGTCAAGTAGCTTGTTGCATGTAAAATAAAATCTCTTAAATCTTAAATTGAAAAGTTTGTTTACCTTCTGTTCTGACTTGTTTATTAGGACTGTGA
>JARFOD010023380.1:0-10887 GCA_031763545.1 Mopalia muscosa
TATGCCTGTGTAGCTGCATCCAGCTATAGTAGCTGGTTGAAGCTACATAGCTGGATCCAGCTACTCTCCCCTACCTGCTGATTTGGATCACGTAACAACAGCAACATTGATTGAGTTTTATCCGAACTCCTAACTCACCGGGTGTTGCGCTTTTCTTGGTCGGCCATAGTTTTTGTCAGTGGTATAGCTATAGTTAGGTAAAGCTTTTCCCTGTGACATGTTGACTGTTTAGTCTACAGCAATCTGAATCACAAATAATGTAAACTAAGCCATGTGGATCAGCCTTCCTTCGAAATGTGTTTTGTGCATGATTTGTTGTGGCGAGTAAAAGTCCCTCCGAAATTCAAATCTGAGCTGTATACGACAGCGGACTTTTTTTTTTATCAATATTGCCTTTTACTACACTTTCGCTGAATACTTCAATCTTATTAGGTCGTTGATAAACGTGTCTGACTGAAGGAGCTATTTATCGATAAGTGTCGAAACGATTTTGACAAGCAAATGTGTCTGGCCAAGGGACCATCACAAAATTCCGTCCTCTTGTGCTGAATGGATGGGATCAACTTCTCAGGAATATGTAACAAAAGCATTGTTCTGTATCTGCAATAGTCCACTATACACGGTAGTGAAAATGGCATGATATATCAAATTGAAAACAAAAAACAACAAAACCAACAAAACCCACCAGTTTTGGCTTGGTCGCCTGACCACAGGCACCCGAACAACTCTAATATGCCAGGCCTCAGCATAGGCCTTTATATGTACTAAGAGTTAAAAAAAAAAATCGATAGACAGATTTTGTTTCCTTTGAACGAACAGCCAAAAGTAGAATTTAATATTTGCATATTTTTTAATTGCTTTTTTACCTAATTTTCTCTTCCAGGTTCTACATCAATTAGCCACACATAGGCCTATATTGTACTTTATTAAAATGGCTGAAATCGTTGTCATTGCTTAAAGTATAAAGTTTTTTTAAAACACCAGAAGTTTGACAAATATACGTTTTGTTACATTAATGTATAATATTGATAAGGTGTAGACACTCCCTTTTTACTATAGCTGGACCGTTTAATATGCACTTGTTTCCAAGGCTTCCAATTGTTGTCCTTTATCTAATGTAATAATTTCATTTTAAATAATAATTTAAACTGGTTTGTACTCCACCCTCTGAGCTACAGAGGCTCACGGCAGAATTTGTTCTAAGCTACATGTCATTTATAACATACCGTGGCTTTTATGTATTATATATGCGATATATGACTGTGTAAAAAAATATTTTGAAAAAAAAAAAACACGATGTTTCAGATGAAACAAAGGAGATATTAAAAAAAATATACATTTAGTGTTTTTTAAATTTTATTTTAATATTGTTACTTGCGAGAAATAAAACTACCAAAGATTTTCATTCCCACAGGAGCTAGATTACATCTCCTGATGTGTCAAGAAGGAAAACTAACCTATTAAAAAAGCCGGAAACGGATATTCCTTTCCGGCTTTTTAAAAGAAACTTGACTGTTGATCAGACTTGAAATGACTAAAGTGCAACTCTCCAAATCAATCTGTCTTCTTTTTTTTAACATAGCATGACAGCAATGCTGCATGTTTGATAGTAGAGCTAGTAAATTTCAGCTCATTCTAAAATATAATCGACTCTACTTCTTCCTATACGTCGATACTTTGACTCTCATTTTGTAACCATCAAGTACCATTTAGCTTTTTAACGCAGACTGTTAACTTTGGGATAAACCCGCACCTTTAATTTCTGTCTTATCAGGAAGTGACAAAAAGCCACAGGTGCATACAAACTCGAGAATGTGTTAAGCAGGTCAACATAAAATTGAACAAAATTGAACAATTTTATCAAATGAGTGCACCATTCTAAATTAGAATCGATTCTTTTTTTTAAGTTGAGACATTGACTTTAACATATACTCGGACTATCTTGTGTTGCAGTTCTTTTATTTACTGGTCTGTGGTATACGTCGCCCCATGCAAATATTGGCGGAAATTAATGCGCAATGGCCTGGTATAGCGTGCGAAAGTTGTCTTAGTCTCGTCAACTATAGAAACTCTCGCGAGAATACGATTGATGAGAGTACGACAGTGAACAGTAATTAGATCAAACACGGCCAGAAAAAAAGTATTTTAATACGATATTTTTAGTTAAATTAGGGCTTAAATGGACCACAATTGGTGAACGCCGTGCGACATTAAAGTCTCATATATCATACGATATTTTAACACATATAGTTTAACATAACTTAATTTTATGAAGGATATATTTTGTCATAAAACATTTTCTGAAAGTGGTCCCAGTTCTGTAAGAGGTTTAATTCTAGGGTTAACAAGAAAACTGCCTCTACCGCCAGCTTGACTTGATCCAGTAGATGGCGTAAAATTTGGACAATGGGAACAAATCAAAACTCTCAAACACCTCGATAGAAAAAAAAAAACGGAGAACATTTGTAAACCTATCATTTTTGATGAAACAATCTTTAGGAAACACGTCACAATTCAGCAAAACTGTTCAGATTTACACACCACGCATCGAAAATCATTAATATTTCTATTGCTATTTTCTTTCCCAGTACATCCCAGAAATCAGCATCCCTTCTTTAAACATTAACCGATGACACATTACTCCGGGCCGGGTTCCATCATGTTTCTGGTATGTGTTTCTGGGCCATAGATCGAACGGACACTGTCGATTTTGAATTCCTTGCGAGTCGAGGATTGAACGTTTTAACATGAGAACGAAATCCCGTTTCTGTTTCTGATATAAAAAAATCTATATTCACTGTCCAGACGTGACATTTAATTTTCTTTAAAAAAAAAAAAAAAAAATCCACAAGGGCAAAACTTTTAAAGCATATAATGCTTATTCTAACATGAGAACAAAATTCCGGTTCTGTTTCTAGTATCCGAAATCCATATTCACTGTACATACGTGACATTTTATTTTATTGTCAGAAAAGTGCTGGTCGAATTGAACACAGAACATACACTCAAAACGAGGCATGTGTCTATCTGCAATATTCAAGAAGACTAAATAAACACGCATGTATGCATAATTCTTGAAAAAGGAAATAAATCCGCGCTAGCAAAGAGGGCAAAGTTTTTTTTGTTGATGTTTCTAGGTACCGGGTATATACTTAATGTCAATAACTAAAATCATTGAAGGCCGGGACCATCAATCTTAAAGAAATATTTAATCGACACCTGACTAGGTTTAGAAAGTGCAAATCTCGTATCCATTCGTGATTTCACTTTACATGAACATTGAAGTACATGCTTGTTTCAAATCAGTTTGGAAAGCAACACTTAAAGAATACGTTTTCAAATGTACCAAAAAGTACAAAAATCATAATTGTTAAAGAAGACCAATCTCACACTCCCATCTTGAGAAAACGGTATTTAAGACAAGATATAATATTTTTCTCGTATTTAAAAACTATATATAGAAAATCGTTAGAATTGCTATTGTGAGTTTTTCCGTGCTTGATGAGCATGGCTTCTTTAAATATTTACTGATGACAAACTTTCTGAGTTCAGTTCTTTTTTTTTTTTATATAAAAAGGGGTTTTGTTCCTGAACAGTACATCGAGCTAGCAGTCTCGATTTGTATGAAGTCTAGATGTGCCAGTCGAAAATTGAAGGATTTGAGCATGAGCCCAAAATCGCGCTTTTGTTTCGGGTAAATGTGTTAAAAAGAGTAACATAATCTCGCTCAAACCTATAATCCGATATCAATACCTATAGTGTATAGAGAGCGAAAATAAACAGAGTTTCTTGGAGACTCGTTTCTGGGTTGTGGAAGAGAAACTATCGAGTCAATGGGCCAAGTTAGAAATTGGTACGCTCGGATACGATATCAATATCTACATTCTGCAGTGTATACACAGTGTAATAAATTTAGCGTTTTCTGGAAACTCGTTTCTGTGTTTTGGAAGAGACACTATAGCATCAATGGACCAGGTTAAAAATTGGTTCGCTCGGATACGTCTCAACAGAATTTAACACCGAGATTAGAGTTGAATCTGAACCTGGTCACATTTGTCTGATGTACTGCCTTCTATAGGTGTTAAACTGAGTCTGGCTACCCCGAAGGAATTACCATGTATTCCAAAATTGCACACAATGATAATCTCAAACTGAAATATGTCCAGCCCCTTCTTTGAAATTAGAATACTACTCGGGAGAAGTTACTGTGGTAATTTAACGACACATATGTTAGTGTTTATTTTTCAAGATTATGAATCATCTGCCACCATTGCAACAAAAGTCTGAGTAGTGTTTCAAATACATGATGATTTTTAGCTCAGTAGTGTTATGTCGTGAAAGGCGCCAAAAATATCGGTAAACCGTAGATTGCCTGTTGCCTGCCCCGTTAAACACTGTATGAGTTAAATGTTGCAATTGGTAAACAATAATCTCTTTCACCCAAATTCCCCCTCCGGCTACTTGCATTTTGTTTAAAGAGTAGCAATAATATCTTTACTCTATAGCAATTGGGGGAAAATTAACTTTCCAGCATTATTGAAACGCTTCACATTTCGGTTGTACAAGTGAAAATTATTGTTGTAATACACTGTCGCCATATAACTGAAACACCCTTAAGTACGGCGTAAAACACCAATCAATCAAAATCCAAATATTTGCTTATGTAAAGTGCTTCTGGAATGTCTTTGGATTAGTATTAATACAATTCCAATGCCAATACGTTGTGCAACAATGTATTTTGTAAAAAAAACGAACAAAAGTAGAACAAGATCTACAAAAGCTTTATGTTTCATATTGTTGGAACACGTTCTCAAAACATTCGCCTCAATTATTTGAAGATAAATTTGGCTTATTATAAAAGTAGAACGGAGTTTAGCCAAGAAATCTCCCATCAGTTGATTGTTAAATAAACGTCTCTAGTTTCTTTGAGGCTTTGGCTAGAAAAACATCATTTTTCCTGGAGTGTCCAGGGAAGTTCTTTCAACCTATGTGTATTTAATGTAATGGAAGTCCTATGTGGAAAACACATAGAGCGTATTCTATTAGCGGTCGATTGTAGGTACATTTCGTAAAATAAACACGCATGATAGCGTTAACCAAAAACGGTTGTACGGTTTCGAGAAGTTAATTTCATTAGCTGATATGGTCAGAGTTGGCGTAAATCAGAAGGTCTGTTCTTCTTGTAAACACCAAATATGATTGTTACGAAGAAACACGGCACAGAATTGAAATAACTTGGGGTGCCCGTTGAAAGCGTTGTTTATTAACGTCATGTTTACGCCTGCTAAGGCTATTCATTAGACATAAACTCTGCACCTTCAATGATACAAAAAAAACATTACTAAATCGTTTTTTTGTCTGATGCTTTTTTCACATCACATCTAATTATTCAAAGGTACACTCTTAGAAAAAAGCTTCTACCTTTAAATGTTCTTCGGAGTGGATCATATAGCAAACCTTTTTAAGTTCTTTGAAGAACACTCTAAAAATGGTTCTTTGAAGAGCCCTCTAAAAATGGTTCTCTGAAGAACTCTTTTAAAATGTTTCTTTGAAGAACTCTCGTTAAAAGGTTCTTTGAAAAACCCTCTAAAAACGGTTCTTTGAAGAACCCACGTAAATTGTTCTTTCAAAGAACCGTTGAAGGTTATTTTTGTTCTTTAAAAAACATTCTTAAAAAGGTTTCTTTGAAGAACTTTCAAATGTCGTTCTTGCGAGAATTTTTAAGAGTTCTCCATCTACTGGTTAAGACACTATCATCAACATGACTTCAAAATTCGTATATCTCTTCAACAGATTATTACGTGTTTTATAAACATTTATACATATAACTCTCTGCTGGCCATTAGCGTCTATAGCGAGGAAATATGTTCATATTGAAACAACGACTGTAAACGATTGCCATCGGTTGGCCCTTCAACAGACTATATATTAGCCAGACTTGATTGGGGGTGTCACATCCCATAGCACGTCTCCTTTAGGACATGAAAGCTTTTCTTTGTATGTCTTAGACAAACCCACGCATCCCATCTATTGGAATTAATAGCGATTCAAAGAAACTTAGTTAAGCACATCAAAGAAAACAGAGCAGAACCGTTATACTGATGCGTAAGAAAAGCTCTGGAGGTTCGTGGGTGCTTTTGCTTGATTGAGGCCAATCAAATGTCCGGACAACGAATTACAGGCGGAAAAAATTACCATATGTCGATTGATCTAAATATATCTATGGGTGAATGAGTGCAGTAACTTATTAAATCGAATATGTTTGTGAGATGTTATGAATATAAAATAATGCACAAAATGCTGGAGCGCCGTCATGTGATTAACTCATATGCATAATGATGCACAGGATTCGAACCGGTGAGGTAGGATTATCGTAGATAGACACGCTAAGCCACGGCCCTATATAGGCGATCAGACACTGAAGGGTTCGACTGAGTACGCCAATGGAAAAGGCTAGAATGAATTTTTGCCGAAAGAGCTACCTAGACCCAAGTTACTTTAGCATACTTGCTTTCCGTCTGAAAACGTTGTCAGATGTCACATCTGATGTGGCGTTAAACACCAAGCGTGACAGATTGGTATCTGCGAAAGCTCTTTCTCTTGAATGCTTGGACATGGCCCCCTATAGCGTCAGCTACCTTTCGGGTGAAATGGACTTTAAATGCTTATAAACGGCTCCGGGAGCGTTAGCTAGCGTTCGGATGAAATGGACTTTATATGCTTGGAAATGGCTCCCTATCGCGTTAGCTACGTTTCGGGTGAAATGGACTTTAAATGCTTGGAAATGGCTCCCTATCGCGTTATCTAACCTTCGGATGAAATGGACTTTATATGCTTGGGAATGGCTCCCTATCGCGTTAGCTTCGTTTCGGGTGAAATGGACTTTAAATGCTTGGAAATGGCTCCCTATCGCGTTAGCTAGCTTTCGGATGAAATGGACTTTATATGCTTGGGAATGGCTCCCTATCGCGTTAGCTACGTTTCGGGTGAAATGGACTTTAAATGCTTTGAAATGGCTCCCTATCGCGTTATCTAGCGTTCGGGTGAAATGGACTTTATACGCTTGGAAATGGCTCCCTATCCCGTTAGCTAGCGTTCGGGTTCAATTGAGTTTATATGCTTGGAAATGGCTCCCTATCGCGTTGGCTAGCGTTCGGGTGAAATGGACTAAATGTTTGGAACAACCCCCTATCGCGTTAGCTAGCGTTCAGATATAATGGATATTATAGGCTTTAAAATGGCTCTCTATCGCGTTAGCTAGCGTTCGGATGAAACGGACTTGATACGCTTGGCAATGGCTACCTATCGCGTCAGCTAGCGTTCTGGTGATATCTTCTATCAGCATGGAGAATACCTTTACATAATGGGCTATGATGTTAGTAGTTTTGTTTGATAATAGACATTTTGAGTTAAAATTATGTAAAATATAATAAATATAACAGCAGGAGAGTATATAGATCAGTTTTAATCAGAATACACATCGTGGTGGTATATGTAGAAACTATACTCAATAATGTACGCGTTATAAAATTGTGAACAGTTAAACTTTATTAATACTCTGTTTCCCCAGAAAGTCAATTAATGGCCAAGCATTTAGACTAACATAGGCAAAATTAATCTATTGATAAAGGCGTATCAACTTGTGACACCTTACGCGTTCTACTGTTACCACTTCTTGGCTTGAGAGGAGGCAAATAAGTCGTATTTTTATTGGAAAGCTTCTCGTCTCCGGATTCCACATCGCCATCCGCTTCGTTATTCTCTAAAACAGGTGTCCACATAAATTTGCGAGAATATCGATGTTCGCTGTTGTGTTCCGTTGCAGAAGGAGGTCGACTGTCACCCTCGATTGACGGAAGTAATTTTCTGTCCACGGTCATCGCCGGAATGTCTGTGTTTGCTTCCCCAACTCCGCCAATCTCCCGGTTTGCCTCTTCGTCGTCCTCAAAGAATATCTGCATAACTGCTTTCTTTCCCACTGCATGAATACAAAGATGAACAAAAGCTACATGACTGGGGCATATAAATGTATTTTTCGAATAGAAAGTTTGTAAATTTCCATTGCGAACAACGAGTTCGTCTAACGTTGTTATGATGTTTCATTGTCGTTCAAATTGTGTTGGGATAACGAATAGGCGAATAAGTTTTTATTCGTCGGAAAGATAGTATTAAACAATGGAATTAGAGCGATAAAATCAAACAGTATCCGAACATAAAACTACTCCTTTTTATAATTTTTGCGGGAGCAGACATTCGGTCTCAGTCCACCAACATATATAGCTGATATTAACAAGGAAACTCAGGTCTCTTAATCACTAAACCATCAAAAAAGGACACCATGGAATATAAACTATTGCATGAAAATACATTCTCATATAAACAAGAAAATGTTCCGTTTAGATTGGATTTTGTACACATTTGTGAAATTATATTCACCAAGCTTCCATTTGATGGATTTTGTTTATTTTAGATTGTTTGTTTGATTGGTGTTTAACCTCGTTCTCAAGGGTATTTCACTTATATGACGACGGATTGTCCACTTCACACTGTACACAGCCTTATTACGATGGAACACAGAGAGGAAACCTCATAAAAACCAACCCCGCGATTGCCGGAGCCACAACATGTGACTCGCTCATATACCTGATGGTCGAAAGGCGGACTCGAACCCGTTTATTTTAGAAAAGTCACAAAAAGGTTTTAAGTCATCAGAAACGGCTGTGAAAACAAATATTTTACATATTTTACCTTCTATAAGGGCGATTGTGAAGTAGGTATTTATTGTCTTTTTATGTTTATCAGGTTGTTTAGTGGCTGCCGCAGTGTTTGTAATTTTGTTGGCTGTGAGGACTTATTTGCGAATCTGCCAAATGTATTGCCAAGGCCAAAGCAAATGTTCAATTATTTTCCCGCTTAGCATCATAACAACAAAATCTTATTGAATCTTACCTATCTTCCTAGGAGCTTTTGTTGTAATTGGCGTAGGTCTTCTGTGTCTCTTCTTTGCGGTCTGAATGCCAGAATTAGGAGGAGGTTGCTGTTTGTTCGTATCATGTTGTTGTTGATCAAACCTTGGGTGAAAGTCGTGTTCGTCCATCGAAATTTCGCTCCCCTTCCTCACAGGAGAGTTGCTAAGGGAGCCCACTTGAGCGATTGTACTCAAGGAACTCATGGACATTCGTCCAAGGGGAGGTAATTCTCGAGAGGATATAGGACTCACAGCAATATAAGGAACAGGACTGGGGTTTAAGCTACAACCTTCGTCTGATTCACCTAAGGAAACTAAACAAAAAATCGGTTTAACATTTCGGTTTACCTCTCTTTAAAACGAACAGGCTTTGATATGACAATGCATGTCGCTACCACAGAGGTTGTGATTTAATGATATTGATGGACATTATTTTGTGTCTAGATCTTTCATCGGATGTATGTCCACGTATCTTCACTAAAGAAATACAATTTGCCGTAGGCCAGTTATCAAGGTGCTGCAGAGTTATTAAATGCATATCTTGATGCGTAGCATGTCGGAACATCCATTGACACTTTCCGTACTGGTACAGTTACCTCGGAGGTAAATGGAAGCAATAATATTACACAAAAACGTGTTAAGTTAAAAGCCTGGTATTATGTGGGCATGCGTGGAAATCAACCAAAGTAACCGCGGATTTGTAAAAAACAAACCACACATCAAACAAGCCAGTTTCTGGGGTAAAATCCCATTTAAACAAAACACTGTTCCTTTTTTATGTTACAAATAATTAAAATTTCGTCAGCTGTAAGTATTTTAATGGTGTAGCTCCAATGGCGTCATCATATCAACAAAATAATAGCCTTTAGGCATAAACAATAAACACGTGGATAACCAAATCATATATTGAAAGCAGATCCATGCGAGTTACCTACTGTGAAATATACTGCCTTCCATCCTTTACGGTACGGAAATGGCCGAGGATGTTAAGGCTTGGGATGTATACCATTCTATAATAGAATCGATTATACTTCCTACGCCGAGACATTGACTCTAAAATACATCCTGGTCTTTTTGTTTTGCACTTCTTGTTTTTTGCTGTTCTTTTGCATACGTTGCCCAAATATTGGCGGAAATTAATGCGCAATGGCCTGACATAGCGTACGAGAATTGTCTTAGTCTTGTCCACTATATGAACACTCGCAGTGATACGATTGGGATGTGTAGCCGTGCGAGCATTCGAGTGGAAATAGTTTGGGAAACGGCACACAAGTAAGACCAGCTAAATAAATATTTGTAAACAGATACAACGTTACCCCATGGGGGGAGCACTTGGTGATTTAATCCAGATGTGCACCAGTCTTTATCTAGCAGCAAACAGCTCAATTCTAACTTTTCCTGGCTTTTGGATTTAGTCAAATTACGTTCATCTGGAACAAAGATATGAATGAACTTCGCTGTAGAAAGGATATGTGTACATACGCGAAACTCGACTAAACTGGGGAGTCATGGTGTATATCCATTTGAGCTGTCGGCTGGCTTGGTTGAAAATTATACACGCTAGTCTTAATTGCGCGTTACTTGTCGCGAAGGATTCGGCCAGCTGAATTGCAAGACCTGGCAAGTGGTTCATCAGCGCGAGCCAAGGTTAAGACATAGGTGTATTCACCTTGGCACATTACAGATATCTATCGTATTATCGGGGTCGAATAAAGGCACATCTAGGTGTGTTTCCCTTAATCCACTGGCCAACGGAATAAACCGATTCCATGACAGTAGGAGTCTACCGCGATCAAGGGAAAAGTAATGACGGAAAGCGGTGCTCGAAATTTTAAACATGATCAAGAGCAGGTTTTCTCTTACACTTGGAATAATATCCGAATCTAGTTGTTCTTCTATTTCTTGGGGAAACAACGCCC
>JARFOD010023391.1:0-10887 GCA_031763545.1 Mopalia muscosa
GTTTCTTTGTCATCTGTTGGAAGACACTAATATGGCTGTTCAAAACTTATTCAACCAGCGTCCACATCATCACGGAGAACGTCCCCAAATTTTCTTTTGGATCACACGAGGACAGTTACAGGTTATCTAACAAGCTATTTTTTAAAAAGGACCATGATTATTGAATCAATTTGATAACGCTTTATTGGGGAAATTCGCCTAACCTGGTTAGAATATGAATGTTTTTGGAATAATTGTGCCTACGATACAAAAATAACATCCCATCGATCGTGTTTCATTTAAGGAATCATCAAATAATTATGTGTTTTGTTTCTTTACAAGGCAGCATCTTACAAAGCATCTCTACGTTTCAACTGCATGAATATGTTGAAGATGTTTTCAAAGGTAATCATCGTGTAAAGAATATCTGATAGATTCGTTCCAAATTGTACGAGAATATTTAGAGGTCATCAACCCAGCATCTACATAATGTCTTTATAAAGTGTTACAGACTATTTAAGATATTTAGAGGTCATCCAATCATCATCTGCACAGTAAATCATCGGTTTGTCACAGGTTACAACACGATATTTAGAGGCCATCCAACCAGCGTCTACATAACGCCCCCGTATATTGTTACAGACTATTGCAGATATTTAGAGGTCATCCAATCAGCTTTTGCACAGTATCTCAGTATCTCAGGGGTTTGCCACAGGTTACAACACTATATTTAGAGGTCATCAACCCAGTATCTACATAACGTCTCTATATATTGTTACAGACTATTGAAGATATTTAGAGGTCATCAACCCAGCATCTACAAAACGTCTCTATGCAGATTATTTAAGCTATTTAGAGGTCATCCATTCAGCATCTGCACATTATCTCAGTGGTTTGTCACAGGTTACAACACGATATTTAGAGGTTATCGACCCAGCATCTTCATTATGTCTCTATATATTGTTACAGACTATTGCAGATATTTAGAGGTCATCCCATCAGCTTTTGCACAGTATCTCAGTATCTCAGTGGTTTGTCACAGGTTACAACACGATATTTAGAGGTCATCGACCCAGTATCTACATAACGTCTCTGTATATTGTAACAGACTATTGGAGATATTTAGAGGTCATCGACCCAGTATCTACATAACGTCTCTATAAATTTTTACAAACTATTTAAGATATTTAGAGGTCATACATTCAGCACCTGCACAGTATTTCAGCGGTTTGTCACAGGTTACAACACGATATTTAGAGGTCATCGACCCATTATCTACATATTAACGTATCTGTATATTGTTACAGACTATTGAAGATATTTTCTAGAGGTCATCAACCCAGCATCTACATAATGTCTCTATATTTTGTTCCGGACTATTGAAGATATTTAGAGGTCATCCAATCAATTTTTGCACAGTATCTCAGCGGTTTGTCACAGGTTACAACACGATATTAAGAGTCATCAACCCAGCATCTACATAACATCTCTGTATATTGTTACATACATCGAAGATATTTAGAGGTCATCCCATCAGCTTCTACAGAACGTCTCTGTATATTGTCACAGCATCTACAAAGTATTTCAGCGTTTTGTCAGATTATACCCGTTGACTGTTGAGAAGTAATCTAACGACCGCCACAGGTCTTACGAGCAGAGGTCATGCAAGGGCTATACGATGCTATATAAAGGTTTTCTGACCAGCGATACAGAATATCTCTTCGTACTGATAACATTGAGAAAGATAGAGATTTCAGTATACCCTAACATAATCGAATTTGTACTAAGTGTTCGGTTCAATCTGTTGAAAATGAATACCATGTTCTTTTATGTTGTACAGCATACATACCTGGGCGTATGATTTGTTTGTTTGACTGGGGCTTAACGTCGTATCCAAGGGTATTTCAATTATATGACGACGGATTGTCCACATCACACTGTTCCTTGCCTCATTAGGGTGGAAAACCGGGATGAAACCTCGTAAAAACCACCCCCGCGATTGCCGGAGCCACATACTGTGACGCATTCATATATCTGATGGTCGACAGACGCACTCGATCCTGTAAACGGTGAATTGGAGAAGGATTAGTAAGCGCCCACGCTACAACTAAGCCGATGCCACGGGCTCTGTGCGTATGAAATGTCTTGCCAAATACTATTGGATCCTGGCCAAGCTTAATTGATATTTAAAAAGTTGATGAATCCTTCGACTATTCATTCTTCCTTGAACCTTTGTATGTATATCAAGCCCGGTGTATGTATGAGAAACACCCTGCCACGTGTATAACAACGGTATAACAAACAATAACCTAATGAAGAGATGCCGTATGGCTTATCCTTAAATAAATTAAATTTAAATTTAAATTGTTGTAAGGTATAAGGGGGAATTTAAAGATTATTCCGCCAGCAGATCAAGACTGCTAGCTGTGTTTTGTCAAAGGTTATCTGTACGATAGGATGTAAAGATTGCCCAAACCAACGTCTGCAAACTTTCACTGTTTAACGTCTCTGTATATACGAGGATAATTGGAGGTTACAGCTTTATATATATTTTTTTTTAATATAAAGAAAGACAATATTGCTTTCCTCCACCTGGACTGGAACTCAAGTCTATCAGACTATCTTTAAACTGAGCTGAACGGACTCCCGATAATATGACCACGGGTTTAAATCTGCGAAACTTTCACTACGGGAAGCACTGATACACGGAAAATAATGCAGTGTTTTATTTTTCGAGAAATTACCAATAAATGTGTTTTATTATTTTAGTTATTCCGATGATCTGGTTCCCAAAGATATATATTTTTTAATGTATAGAGAAAGAAATCGTTGCTTTTCTCTTTACTATTTACTGTAAAGATTTTGTTTTAAAAATACGACAGGTAAAGTGGCACATTATAAGAGTTATAAGAGTTGTTAAAGCTAACAAGCATGACACTATAAGACAGTCGCTGGAGGTATGATTTATAGACTAGAGAGAATTTAATCACGGATAAATACATGCAAAAAGTTACAAGTGTAACCAGTTTAATCAATGAGAGATTTAATTATGTCATGCTGTACATGTATACCGTGTCACACAGTATAGCGGACTCCCTAAAGACTGGCGTGCTTTTGGATTCCCTGCGTATTAACAAATCTAGAACGTATTCTACGAGGGCGACCAGCCCTGTGCCATGGAACCATCTCCTTCGTGTCAGTTTCACTGCTCCCGGACAGCAGGTCAGACTGACACGTGGTGCGCTTTTTTTTCCATCACTAGGGTAATTTGGATGTTGATTATTGTTGACTGGTTGACACTTGACTCCATTGGACTGATGGAAACGTACATAGCAAACACTTCCGCTTGTTAGAAGTGCCGTCAAAAACACCCCATGTTGTTTTCCCGTCAAACTTTAACTGTGTACTCATGAATCAAAATTCGCCTACATGTATTAAGTACCCAATGCCCGCAGACGATTTTTTGCTAAATGACATATTCGTTTAATGGAAATTAATTTAATATGAGTTAAGTTGGTTTTCACTGTGGATTCGATAACATGTCAGCCAATGCACTCAGTGCTCGTATCCCATCGAGAATACTTCAAAGTCGTTGATAAGATTACGAGATAATACTATCGGCGCTTAACTATTGCGATATACTATTTATACATAAGCACTAACGACCGTATTAACGAGGTCTTTTACTTGCTCCCGTTTTCTGTAAATTTCACTATGTCCTTTTTAAATATGTCGGTAACAATTTACAGAAATATGTTCACGGAAACCTGATTCCTGCAGCAGTTCACATTTAGTAGTTTAATACTGTGAAGTAATATTACTGTTTCTCTTTCTTTAAAAGCTATGTGTACTCTCGTACTCAGGGGACTTTTCTTGTACGTAATCGGTGGAAAATTAAAAACAAACCTTGAAACAGACACCCAGCGATTAGGAAATCATTGGAAAGCCCCCCTCCCCCACGCCCTCTCTATATTCCCCGACCCTGTCCACAACATAATATAACAGCTTGTAAATATCTGATAAATAAACCAATGTATTGGGAGGTGTGCTCGAAACCACGAGCCTATGTGTTGAGAGGTGGACTATGGTGAGTGGAGGTCTCGAACTTACGAACCTATGTGTTGAGGTGGACTATGATGAGCGGAGGCCTCTAAATCACGAAACTTTGGGTTAAGAGTGGAATTGTGGTGAGCGGAGGCCTCGAAATCACGAACCTAGGTGTTCAGAGGTAGACTATGATGAGCAAAGGCCTCAAAATCATGAACCTGTTCGTTGAGAGGTGGACCGTGTTGAGCGAATGCCTCGAAATCATAAACCTACGTGTTGCGATGTGGTGGATTATAGTAAGCGGGGGGCCTCGGAATCACGAACCTATGTGTTGAGCGGGGCTTCGGAATCATGAACCTATGGGTTGAGAGATGAACGATGTTGAGTGTGGTCCTCGAAATGATGAACCTATGAGTTGACAGGTGGTCTATGAGGAGAGAAATCACGAACTTATGTGTTGAATGGTGGACTGTGTTGAGCGAATGCCAGCGAAATGACGAACCTGTGTGTTGAGAGGTGGACTATGTTGAGCGTATGACAGCGAAATCACGAACCTGTGTGTTGAGAGGTGGACTATGTTGAACGAATACTAGCGAAATCACGAACTTACGTATTGAGTGGTGGACTGTTTTGAACGAATGCCAGAGAAATGACGAACCTGTGTGTTGAGAGGTGGACTATGTTAAGCGAATGTGAGCGAAAAAACCAACCTGTATCTGAGAGATAGGCTTTGTTGAGCGAATACCTCGAAAAGACGAACCTATAAGTGATGAAAGGTGGAATATGTTGAGCGAACACCTCGAAATCACTCACCTGTATGTTAAGAGATGGACTATGTTTAGCGAATGCCTCGAAATCACGAACGTATGTGTTGAGAGGTGGACTTTGTTTAGCGAATGTCTCGAAATCACGAACTTATGTGTTGAGTGGTGGACTGTTTTGAGTGAATGTCTCAAAATCACGAACTTATTTATTGAGAGGTGGACTATTTTAAGCGAATGTGAGCGAAATCACCAACCTGTATCTGCGAGATACGCATTATTGAGCGAATACCTCGAAATCACGAACCTGTGTGTTGAGAGGTGGCTATGTTTAGCGAATGCCTCGAAATCGTGAACGTATGTGTTGAGAGGCGGAATTTGTTTAGCGAATGCCTCGAAATCACGAACCTATATGTTGAGAGATGGGCTATGGTGAGCAGAGGCCTCGGAATCACGAACCTATGTGTTGAGAGGTGATCTATGTTGAGCGAATGCCAGCGAAATCTCGATCCTATGTGTTGAGAGGTGGACTTTGTTTAGCACATGCCTCGAAATCCCGAACCTTTGTAATGAGAGGTGAATGATGTTGAGCAAAGGCCTTAACATCATGAAGATATTTCTTGAGAGATATATTGAAATGAAGTAAAACTAACGGTTTAATGAAATGTTATTTATCTTTTCATTTCCCATTTGTCTGGAGATACTAATTTTATTACAAACTGTTAGGAATTTAGTTATTTCGATTTGTCTTAGAAAGGGGCGTGTCTGAAGTGTGTCTTTCTTCACCAATCATCTCACTCAACGGTCTGTCGCGCGTGTGTTGAACATGTAACTGTTAGTAAATACGACACAAACGGATTTTGGTGTAAAAAGAACTTGGCATCGATATGTCTTGCTGTATTTAAGGTCATACCGGTATTTAACTTAATTAAAATAGAAATGTAGTTTTGTAACAGATTTCTAATCTACTTGCCAGTTTAACAATCGTTTCCTGATATGTATTCATATTGAAACGATATTCATTTTCTTTGAATGTATGCCATTGTGTTAAATAATTTCTCCATGCATTTTTTATCTCCAGTCAAATTATGCATAAATTTCACATAAATAGTAGCTCCATTGTAACTGATTCCTAATATCCAAACGAAGGATCGGCATCGGACAAAGGGGAGTAACCATGTAGTGACGTATAAACTCATTCCAAAAATCCAAAACTAACCCGGTTAATGGAATGAAGCCATAACATTATATTGACAGTAAGTGAACACGCGAGCGTTAACTGGTGACCAACTATATAAGATTTCTAATAACATATTAATTATGATCATGCATGTCGGTAACTTTTTACGGTAAATGCTGGGTTTAGGTTTTAGATCATCTATAAAACTCACCGATGTGTGGCTAAAGTCACGTGATTAGTAAGAAGAATGTCGTATCATGTTACCGCTTAGTGTAACAGTCTATCTAATTTGCTAATGATGTTCACGCTAAATTAACCTAGGCGTAACAACACTCCTTGCAGTACCGAGTGATGTCCGTTTGACATGACATCGACAGAATATAAAGTGTCAATATAATCAAAATGGTCTCATGAAGTGAAGCGATCCTGGTTCAATGTCGGACTATCAGAGATCACTCTTCCAATTAAGACCCATTTGACAGTTAGCTTTAACAGTTGTACCTGGGATCAGTATGAAGAGACCAGGCTGTGCATAACAACCAAAGGAAAACACACTTATAACAATGTTTAAAGTTTTCTTACAAGAAAACAGACATAAAAACTGAAGGAAAGTACACTTATAAAAATGTATAAAATTTTCTTGCAATACGTAAGAATACTCGATGAGCGAAGCCTGAAGTCTTTTTTATACATGTACCATACTGCATATTTTCTTAAAGGCGCTGAGATTTAGATTTTGAGATGAAATTAAACGAACATGACAAGACATACTTATGGTTTATTCCGTTATGCGATTGTCATGTATTGTCTTTGTTTGTTGTCAGCGGTGTCGATCTGTGACAACAATATACAGGGATATGTAAGTGCAACCTTTAACCTTGAATAGCCGATGCTACACCGGTTTGCAAGCGAAGAAGAACAAAAATTACTTGATTTCTCTCTTTGATATTTCCATTTTACAGCTGCTATCAGAAATAAAAGACGTATTAAAATATAAACGACTATCTTTAATTCCATAGAAAGTATAATTATAACTCGGAGAAAGTGCATTTGAGTCAAAACACAATATAATGTTGGACTAGAAAAACTTTGTATTCGCGGATTAAAAAAAAATGGCGGCAAATTGAAGGAAGAGAAGGCAGTTTTTCATCCACCGCCTTTTCAACCGTTTAAATTTGTCAAAGAGATGTTACTGTTAATGTTTAGTTCCATTCAGTATTCACAGAAAATTAATATTTCAATAATCTTTTTAGACTACAAAAACTGCGAAAATCAAGCAAATTAGCTATCTTTACTCTATATATGTTGAATTATTTTTCACAACTGTGAAATTCTTTTTCACATATATAAAATAAATGCGTTTATTACATATATGTCGACAAGATTTGTGAAAAATAATTATTTTACATATGTTTAAAATAATTTCACTTATGTAAGAAAACGTTTAAACATTCGACTTTTTTCATATGTCGAAGTCTTTTTCAATACTGTGAAATGAAAAGACAACTGTATTGTACATATGTGAAATAAATGACTGACTTTTCCTTCACATCCTCTATTTGACGGCAATTAATTTGCGCCAAAACTACAATCTGATTAAAAGCACGCGCATCCATGGATGACAAGCAGTGTCGGTGGCACTGCTCTTAGTACAGTGGAAGGTGCTTGTTGTCAGGAGAGGGTTTTGTTGAAGGCACAAAGGAGGTAAAATGCTGTTGCCAATTTATAGCTTCTTCTGAATTAAACTCTGGGGATAAATCATTTCTGATTATTTTTGAATTATTTTTCACAACTGTGAAATTCTTTTTCGCATATATAAAATAAATGCCTTTATTCCTATATGTGGACAAGATTTGGCAGAAATAATTATTTTAAAAGACAACTGTATTGTACATATGTGAAATAAATGACTGACTTTTCCTTCCCATCCTCTATTTGACGGCAATTAATTTGCGCCAAAACTACAATCTGATCAAAAGCACATGCATCCATGAATGACAAGCGGTGTCGTTAGCACTGCTCTTAGTACAGTGGAAGGGGCTTGTTTGTCAGGAGAGGGTTTTGTTGACGGCACAAAGGAGGCAAAATTTAAAAGCTTCTTCTGAATTAAACTCTGGGGAGAAATCATTTCTGAGTATTTTTCTTTGTTTGTTTGGCTGGGGGTTTAACGCCCTGCTTGAAGTTATTTCACTCACACGACAGTGTGCCAGCCCAAGGTGTGAAGGAAACTAACCCCAACTCCACTGGCAACAAACGAAAACATCACAGAACAAATACAGGACAATACAAACATCTATTCTTCTTTACGTCAAAGCAACAGGGCAGCAGGAAGCTCCCTCCAACCACCCGGCACTATGGAACTCTCTTGTATACATTGAAATAAAAGTTTATGGAACAGGTAAGAAATTCTTGAACAGATTATTAGAAATGTCTAATATATAGGGTTTTTTGTATTTCGCATATACTGAAATTTGTTATACATATGCTGAAAAGAATTCTACAAATGTAAAATAAATTTTTATTTTTCATATATAAACTTGCTTTTCACATAAGTAAAAGTCTTTTTCATATATGTTAAAAATAATTTCACATATGTGGAAAACAATTGTAGATAAGTACAGTAAAAGAAGAACTAATTCTAGATAACTATTAAGAATAATGGTATAAGTGATTGCCATAGATCATTTTCGAACACTGGACTGGCTATCTGTTTTATGAGGGATAATACACTCTGTCGACAAAAAAACACGCGATGAAATGTCAGACGAAAGAGTTGAATCTTTAAAACACATCGTTTCTTGTTTGCAATGGCCATCGATGATTATGTTTCACAATGCTTCTAGAATAAGACAACATGACCAACTACACTGAAAAATAATAAGACAAGTTGTGGCGCGTTTCGTCGGAATTTTGTGTGAAGCGACATGGAATATTCAGAATTTGAGTAATGCAAATGGGACTTGGGGAAAATATTGGGTTGTGATGAGTATTTAAGCTACAATGCCAATGATATGAATTTCTATTTCACTGTTAAAGAGTTACAACATGCCGAGACTTAGCTTTACGAATCGAAACAAAAAAAATCTTTTGGACGAACTGGACGGACGCTTTTGTCAGCGTAACCCAGCGCCTCACAAGGTACTGACTTCAACACCCTCGTGAGGCTCTTTTCGGTGATGAATACGCCTCCGCTGACGTCAGACCATAGCATGAACATTACCACATACTTGCACCAATTTTAGCTGTGCTACCCCCCAAAAATTATTAAATTATCCGGCTTTGCATTCAAGCGACAATTCTTTATTATTTCGCCTAAGCATTTCTTTTTTGACATAGTATAAAACAGAAACTGTTTTTTTTATGTGAACAGCGGTGGATAGCGCCAAACTTATGTTCTACATGTGTATGGGTTATTTGTCGCACAGATATAATATATGTGTTGTTCACTACACATATATAATATATGTGTTGTTCGCCACACATATATAATATATGTGTCGTTCACCACACATGTATAATATATGTATTAATCACACAGATATAATATATGTGTTGTTCACTACACATATATAATATATGTGTTGTTTGCCACACATATATAATATATGTGTCGTTCACCACACAGGTATAATATATGTGTTAATCACACAGATATAATATATGTGTTGTTCACTACACAGATATAATATATGTGTTGTTCACTACACAGATATAATATATGTGTTGTTCACCACACATATATAATGTGTGGTTCGCCACATAGATCTAATATATGTGTTGATTGCCACACAGATACAATATATGATAATGTGTTGTTCGCCACATAGATATAATATATGTGTTGTTCACCACATAGATCTAATATATGTGTTGTTCACCTCACAGCTATAATATATGATAATGTGTTGATTGCCACACAGATACAATATATTAATTTTTCGTCACACAAATATAATGTATGTAATGAATGTATTGTTCAGCAGTTGTCACACAGATGTAATATATGTGTTTGTAGGACTGAAACACATTAACAAAAAAAAAAATTTTAAATTATAGTTGACCACCAATTTCTTAAACCTGATTTTTAGCCATTCGTTACTAAAAATATGGGCTGTAATAAAATTTGCCGAGCAAAACTTAAAACAAAACGTGTTGTTATACACACATAATTAAAATATGCTACTAGCCTCACTTACATAAGGACGAAATGAACATCTGCATATAACATAGTTACAGTCTTTAGTATATGTGGTAGATTTCAAACTTGGAATTGCTATCAACGGCAGCCTGTTAGACGTGTGAAATCGACAGCCAGTCCACAGCTGTACAGCTGGTAAATAGCTGACAAAATGCTTCGTAATGAGTACAGCAGACAATACCACCATTTTTCGGCGTGATGGTTTTCTTAAGCACTAGCTAACAGTTTTTGTACAGTTAAATGTTGAGTAAATGTCCAATGCCGTTCAATTCACTATTTTACATATAACTGGCCGGTGCATTAGCTTAAATATGCAGCTTTCCTTTCACATCATCGCTTTTATTTGGCTTAGGTGCCAAATCAATAGAGACCAAGTGAGACAAGGTGTCTGCTTGTTCAAGGCACAGCAATGACATGGTCGTCTGGCTGGTGGGTGTTTGGTGGAAAATAAATTACGTTATTGAAAAATAACTGTTTTTATCTGACTTAGAAAGTGTGAGACAACTAATATATTCGAGAAAAATAAACAATAAGGGAAGAAATGAAGAATTTACCAAACATACGGGTTTGTCCCTATTTATCTATACTATACTTACCGTGAACATGAGCTGTGAGATTGTAGTTCCACCGTCCTGTATTGACCTATCTATGGCAAGCCGTTTTATCACTTCTACCTTTATTCTACATATGTTGAATTCTTTTCCACATATGTGAAATTCTTT
>JARFOD010023402.1:0-10886 GCA_031763545.1 Mopalia muscosa
CCCCCCCCCCCCCCCCCCCCCTTCCTCTCCCATTTTTGGTGATTGATATATGTAGATCCTCTCGAAAGAAATAATATCCATATTTGCAACTTTTATGGAATTTGGCATAATTGTATAGTTGTCTTTATCATATTATAATATAAATGTAACAAAGGGCCCACCTTAAAAATATCCTTTAAGTTTTTTCGTTTACAAAGAAGTTAAGAAGTACACTCAAGGGTGGCACCACAGGGGGTGCAAGTAAGTGCCCTTTTTCATCTCCGGAATTTTTTAAAAAAATGAAGTGTGGTGCGCTCGTGTGGCTAGTTAACATATTAAAGGAGGTTAGTTAGGATCCCCCACCCCCTATACAATCCACCTGATATCCTGTTATTCAAAGTTTTGTAGGAAGTAGAATATAGGCAACTTTTATGCAATAAATGAAATAAACACCTGTTGAAAAATAACGTGTTAATTCAGTTTACTTCAAAGGAAATGGTTGTTTTTATATTTTATTTCACAAAGATAATTGCATTTTTCTGTGATGACAAATATAGAAAACAAATTTTTTTCTTAAAATTCCCATTTCAGGATAGTTTGAGAAGACAATTCTATCCAAATCTGTTATGATTTGTGTGGTTGTTTCACTATTGTTGATCATCGCCACACGGGTATCCCAGTATATGGACAAACCGCATTTTTTAAATATTACAGATCAAGTCATTGCGATGTCGATGAGATTTAGTCTCAAACATAATAAAAACGATAAAAACAATGACCATTAAAGGGTAAGCTGTCTAAAATGCATTATGATTAACAGGCGTTTTAATTTACTAACAAAGCCAACAAGAAACAACATCTTCATTGTGGGAACAGTCGGAAGTTTCGTGACATTGGGAATAGAACCAGGAAAACATCCATGATGCTAGAAGACCTATTTCTGAGCTGTATATTTTTATTTCTCTTAGCGTCCTTCGTTTTAATTAACTAACAAAGCCTACAAGAGACACCTGCATCTTCATCATGTGAACAGTCGTGGACTTCAAAAGCCGACTTGTTGCACAACATTAAGCTAGCTTCTCCTCCTCTACATTCCACTTCGTCTAAGAGAATCGGTACGTCGCTCGCTGGTTTTCCATAAGCGGCCTTGATCTTTCTAACTCCACCACAGAAGCCCATCTGACGACAAACGACTTGTGCGTCGTGGTCCTCCCAGTTATCGTCACAGATTGTCCCCCATTTACCATCGTAATACACCTCCACCCGTCCGTTCGTTATGTCGGTGCCGTTAACCAGACGTAAAGATCCTGAAACGAATATTCAACATGCAGGATAATAATTGCATTTAAAAAAGAGTTGGAAGGCAACCTATATAAAATAGGGGGCCTACTGAGTGCAGTGGCTATATGGTTTTCTTAAATTTCCAGATGATATGCGTGTCTGCTGTATACATGATCATCTACCCCTGATCAATCCGGTGCAAATGTTCTCTATTAGGCATTAACATATAAACAGCCGCATTTGGAGCTTTCTGTTGCCCTGGTGCTCCTGAAATAAGGAGCAATATCGAGGTGACTTGCTGTTGATTTATTGGTTTTACGTCCTGTCTTGTCTATTTGTTACTGGTACCAGAGATGTAGAGGGTGGTTTCATGCACATTTTGGGCTTGCACGCATTCATGTGAGTGAAATAACATTAAGTGTGACATAAAATTCCAGTCAAATAAACAGTTAGATGCAGAACTGTTTCATTTTAATTTAGTACATTGAGAGTTATCTTAATACTCGCTGATAGACCCATCTCATCAATTCCGTATCCTGTTATGAGGTCCACGTGCTTACCCCGGAAGTTACTGACACAAATGTCAAGGTTACATAAACTCCTTGATTCATACAGTACAAAGGCAACTACACACCAGCTACTTGAACCGTATTTATAATGAGATTGTTAGACGATGTAAGGCCACATTTGAGAAAATATCTCATAAAGTTCTGTATTAAAACTAGTGGACAATATTAAATGAGCCCATAAAGCCGTTAAGTGTAAAAACTTAAAATACGTTTCTACATCTGTGTACTCAGTCTGTATCTATAAATAGGCTCCATAGTGATACCATTGATATGTGTACGTAGCTTTATAGCTAACTTTTTCTCTGGACAAAACATGCATTGTGTCCGACGAATCATGCATAGCAGTGATTAGGGCATCAAGGAATGAGGTGCACTATACTCCTACAAAACATTATTTTCTGGACAAAACTGTCCGATTAAGCACACATAGCATTAAAACGCCATTTTCTGTCATTTTTCTTATTTTACACTTGGTTGGATACGTGGTAGTTGACAGCCTATCGAAACCGTTTTAGATAACGGATAAATGGTTTCAGCGCTTACTGATCATTTGGCTGATTTATATTTAAGATAACAACAGATAACTCTTGGGCAGTCGTGGCGATCGGACATACATTGTCTTTGGGCCCAGACCCTTGTGCCATGTCTGAACATCCTCGGCCATTTTCGTACCGTAAATAACCTCTGACGGAGATTTATAAGTCATTCCCTATAGGTTCTACCAGCATTCAGTTTGACAAATCAAACAATACATATTTATCACTTCTACTTTCTGTATGTCTTTATAATATACCTCAAAATAGTCTTTAGCAATTATGATTCACTATTATTTATTACTTAAATTTAGCTTCTTAGGCCTATTCACTATACTGAAACACTTTAAAGGGAATTTATATTTTGGTGTAATATTAAAAACTAATTCAGAAATACAATATTAATAAACGTATTGAGAATGACTTGCATGTGTACATGTATTTTCAAAATAATCTGCCTACTTGTTAGATTTTTTTTGACAATCTTGGAGACATTTTCTTTAAGCATTAATGTTTATTTCACATAAGATTGTTGGTTGGTTTGTTTCACAGGGCCTCAACGTCGTACTCAAGTGTATTTCACTTGTATGACAACTGATTGTCCACTTCACAGTGTTCTTTACTTATTACGGTGGAAAACTGGAAGGAAACCTTGTAAAAACCACCCTTTCGGTTACCGGAGTCACATCGTGTGACTCACTCATATACTCATATACCAAAGTCCTGGGCCCAATTTATCAAAGCCAATTCTTACTTAAATGGTTATTGATTACGATAGTAATCCCAAAATATCCAGTGTTTAAAACTCAAAAGAAAAGGTAAGGGATTTATTTATATTTCCAAATTTCCCTCGAGACAAAAACTGCTTCGTGAAACAGGCCAGTCGCTAATGAGGAAACAAAATATACACTAATCGTATTATTTTAGAAATACATTTCGGTGATTAAACGAATCTTAATTGATCCAGGTGAATAAACGAAATAAATAAGCTATTAAAGATAATACTCTGGAATGGTTTAGTACAACACTGGCGTTACGGTGTTCAGTTTACCGGTTCAGAGTACCATTTTTTCTTGTTCATTTAAAACATAAAGGTGACAGATAATGGAGAAGTATTTACCTGACTGAAGGCACGTTGTATGTTTGATCGTGCTCATGATAAAATCCCGTGAGCAGGATTGACCAGTTGATGTCACATTACGGAGATAAAACATTAGTTCATTAGCTTCATCCATTTTTAAGTTTATTATATCGATATTATTCTTAACATCGCTGAGAGTAGCCTCTGTTTCTCGTAAGGAGTTATTTTGGAGGAGAGCCAGTAAGTCCAAATTTTGTTGTTTCTGAAATAATGTCACCAATTCAATCATCTCGCCAGCCATTGTATAGTTATCCCCATCGCTATGAAAGTTCCTTTCTTTCCCTGACAAAATATCGCGGACCTCGGAACTTAGATGATGTAACAGCTCTTCGTTAGTTCGGTGAGTCAAGTTAGTCAATGCTGACGAAATCAGTTTGAAGTTCGTATCATATTTGACTTCCATTCTTTCACTCGCCTCCAACAATTGTGTTACCGTGGTTAATCTCTTTTCCAGTGAATCAGTCGTCCATCTGGCGAGTGAGGAGTTCAGAGTGTCAACAAGTGTCGTGCTCACAGAGGCCTCTATTTCAATCGTTCTTCTATCCTGGTCCGCTATCACCGACTCCAGATCATCACGAAATGTGCTAGACGTGTTTGATACCAAGTCGACAAGAGAGCTCTGGAGTTGAGACACTTTACTGGTGATAAAAGAATCTATGACAGACACTGTATTTTTCTCGTTATCTGTTAAGATTTCAGTAAGCTGGTTTACCGCCTTCGGGAAATAGTCAATGGCAGTATCGATACGGCTTTCAAGTTCTGTCAGTCTGTCTTGAAATACTTTTGCATTCTTTTCTCCATATTCTTCAAATTTGTCCATCGAAATACTGAATACTTTATATTGCTGGGCTAGAAGATCTAATTTTCGCGAAATTTCCCGTAAAACTGCATTATCCTGACAGTAATCCAAATCAATGGATGTTGGTTGTGTTTGAACGCTAGAAATGACTAACGTGGACAATAGAACCAGGAATACACCCATGGTCCCAAATGGCCCTTTTCTGAGATGCCTATGTGTATTTCACTTAGCCTCCTTAGTTCCTTGTAAAGGGATACAAAAGCTGAATCTGAAAACAAACAAAGAAGAAGTTCGTTGATAGTATTCATATATGTCTTTATGAATATAGCTTTTTTCGCTGGCCAAGCGGTGATTTGAATTCATCGTGTGGTCAGATGGTAAAGTGTGATATCGGACTAGAGGAGGTTTGGTGTATAGTGAATTAGTGATAGATAGACCTCAAAGGAAAAGAAAACAGAAATAAATTGTGAGTTTGAATATAAATTCTGCAATCAGAAGTTTAAAAAATGGTTTTTAAAAGTTGTTGATTGCATTAGTAACTGACTTGGTTAAAAAAAAGCACGTATGGTGGACGTCCCATGCCATATCATTTCTGTATCTATAGGTTTGACCATAAGCTAGACCAATGTTTTGTATTGATATTTGACATATAAACGTAAATTGTGATGTCGTCATCCGGCACATTACAACTATATTAGTACACCGGGACTATGTTTTGACGTCGTACAGGTGAATATCAGTCCAATTGTTTTTTTTTAGGGTTACTAACAAATTGAATAATTCTGAAATAAAAAATTTAAACACATTCAACCAATTTTAATCAGTTGGATTTTCCCGTAACTGTGGCGAAGACTAGAGTTTGGGTAATGCGGTTTGTGTTTAAAAGCCATAGATGGTAGTTGATCATTGCAAAATATCACGCTCTTAGGCCTAACAGTCACTATGACTACTGCCAGAAATACATTAACCAGAAGTGTGACACGCCCTATCCAGTGGTGTAGACGAAATATTCAAATACATAATATGCCTTTTGAAAGAGACTGGCGAACTCAATCGTATTCTCGCGAGAATTTCTATACTCGGCAAGACTGAGATACCTCTCGTATGCTATGCTAGACCATTACGAATTAATTTCCACCAATATTTGGGGTGACGCATGCCACAGACCAGCAAATAAAAGAAGTGCAAAACAAGATGGCCCGGGGTATCTTAGAGTCAATGTCTCGACGTAGGAGGTAGAATCGATTATATTTAAGAATGTGGCGAACCCTAAAGGGGGCGAAGCAAAGCAAACTGGTGACAGAGAATTACCGATGCTTTATGACTATATAAACAACTAAAATCTAACCGGCGCGATGAAAACCAGATTGTGAACCGATGTACCGTATCTCTTATAACATGGGCGGTGGAAACAGTGCCGTCTACATTACATAATACGCGGTTTCATACTTCTAGTTTATGGACTTCTGCTTATGCGGATCTGCATATAAAATTTCACGGAATCGAACACCATTAACACAGCACAACAGACGAGTATATACCTTTCTTGGCCCCGGAATCTCTGTAAACCCTCATCACTGAAAATCCTTGATTTGCCGGTTGCGGATCATGTATATATAGTTCCAGACAACAAAATTGTTGTATATACCTAAAAAAAATTATCACAATTTGACTTTTAATTTGCCGTATTTTAAAGAAGACTTTATGGGCATTACTTAGTCCGGTAATGGATATAGTTTTTTTGCAAGCAAGATTATATGTTAAAATACAAATTATCCAAACAAATACGTTACGCTTACCTTTATAATTTGATTGCTAAACAGCGATCCAATTTAAGACAAAATTTTAATCCTTTCCTTACCGATGTCATCACTTCCCACTGTTGAACTGTTGGTTTGTTTGACAAGCTTCTACATTTGTGTGTCATAAATAATTAAAATTCATGTGACCAGACTGATCTGCATTAGTCATGTGGCGTCAGCTAGTGTCGTTTTGAGGTGACTGTCATTGCCACAGCCGCAGTAATAACATTAGACCTATACCAATATATCTATATAAGGAAAAGCGACTGCACTCGCTTTTATGAGAAATAACCTAATTTTTTTTTCAAAGTATCGAAGTTGGACATTGAACCATGGGACAGTCATGTTTAAAATAGTTTGTCTTTCTCGAACAAAACAACACCAAATTTGCTTAGAAATACAGCAGTTATAACGCGAGTGTTTGGACACACATCAATGGTACTCCCCGGACAAATGCGCACATAATTGTTTGTACTTTACTCAAAATACACTATATTAAAAACAAATACAAATATCGAAGGAAGTTAGTGAGGTAAGAATTTGTTACGAGGAATGGCTGGTGGAGGAAAATTTCGGGTTTGGAGTCGTCCAAATTGTGTACAGGTACAGGGGTGGGTGTGGGGTGGATGTGTGTTTTTGTGTGTGTGGGCGGTGTGGGATGGGGGGGGGGGGGGGCGGCGGCGGTATTGTGAAGCTGTTAAATTAACATTTATTCTACTTTTCGAATCAAAATTACTGAAGGACGCTGAAAAAACTGTTAACTATTTTTAGAATTGGTATATATTTTCTATTCGTTCAGGCATTTTTAGTTGAATTATGGACTTTTTAAAGTTGAAAAGCGGATATCCTGGAAGAGCATGAGAATAATAACGTCAAAGAAATTAATAGCGGGTATATTTCACAATGATGCCATCACTATACTTAATAGCCGAGGACACTTTCGTTAAAATGAAGTTTAACACATATACACATAACTGTTTGTGAGAGGTCATCCATCACATGTACGATTCATGCCACAACAGAACTTGATACCGTTGACAGTGACATCGTTAAGTATAACAGAAGCACAGGATTAAAGAGTCCTGTATAAATTGACCAGGATGCATGATAAAATATGCTCAAACAAATGCAATCTACCCCAGAACATGGTTGGTTGACTGACCGATCGATAGAAAGAGTGATTATTGGTTGATTAGTTGAGTAATCGTGTGTTTATCTTCTGTTTTTTTTTTTGTTTTTTTAATTTATATATACCTTTTTACTTTTTTCTGGCTAAATATATGTTCTGGGTGAGGACGTTAAATAATCGGTGTTTCCTGTTTGGGTTTTTTTTATACTTGCTGTCCAGAGTATGTTTGATTGGGGTTTAATGACGTACTCGTTAATCCCCCTCGACTGGCGTGACATGACGAGTTTATACAAAGACATGCATGCAAACATATCGGATTCATGTTGTCTTTAGCTCTGAGAGCGGGACAATATATAGGTAGATCCTCCAAACGTCCTCTGTTGTCCGGAGTGTAACATGACTTAGGAGACTGTTAAAAGAGGAAACATATTCTGTATTGCACCACGAGTTTTAATGGATTTGCCTATATATGCACGTGTTTAAGACTTTTTTCGTAAAGATCTTGTAAGCTGATGTGTTAAGCACTCTACCGCTAGTCAGGAGGAAAAAAGTGACTCTTATATTTTCGTGGCTTTTGCGGGTATTTCCAAAAAAATGATTATATTAAGTTGAACATCATATATATTTAGAAAGGGGAGGACTTCAAGATTCTAAATATAATGTCATATTATGCTTCATTTTATTTTATAATGACATTTATAAAGAAAAACGTAAAAAAAAAATTTTAATAGACCCCTGTTTGTAACTCTTAGTTTTCTCAAATGGTTTGAGATTTTTTTTCCAAACTTGCATGTCTTTGAAGACCAGCATTTAAACTAAAATACCGTCATAGGGTTTTTCTAAATTCAAGTAAGTTTATGAACAACTGATAAAAATATATGTACAAATTAAAAATCTGCCATTAAAAAAAATTTGCTAAATATCCTTAAAACGAAAATCAATCCTAAAAAATTGCATGGCAGTTTTTTAGATGATGGCTTCAAGATTGTCTGGGCCAAATTTCAAAGACTTAGTGCAAATAGTTTACGAGAAATAAACGATTAAAAAGATAAAAATACAGTAAAATGAAAGCTTAATAAACCACATGTTTGTTTTTTTTTTATTGAATGAAACGGCGAAATAGAGTTTTATCTATTGCAATAATGTTTTTAATACATAATTTTAAAAAATGTCTTTAAATGGCAGTTTTAACTCCGAAATTTGAGGGACGTCGGCATCACAGATTTCGTTTACACGTTTGTTAATTATAGGTGTCCTACTGGGGACATGAGTAGTTTGTATAAATGTGTGTTCTACCACCCACAATCATGTCTACTGTCCCGTTCAAATACCCCCCCCTCCCCTCTCCCTTAAAACAGTCAAGTAATTGATCTGTTGATCTTTTGCTAATTGGTTTGTGGGTATAGTCAGTTGAGGTGAGATAATCTCGTTGATTCGTTCCGCCCTTTGAAACACATAATCTTTCAAGCACCCATTTTACAATTTAAATCTAAAAAAAAAACATTCTAAAATACTTAACTTTTTGCATTATCAAAAGTCAGAATTTTACCCCTGACTAGCGGTAGAGTCCTGAAGACTGTAGGCCTATATATGCATCACAATGGAGATCGAGTTGTAAATATTGCTATGCCAGCTTTTCTTTCAAGGTAAAGGAATATGTTTTTTTAGTCACATGTATAGGCCTACAGCAAAATTATTGCACAAAACTCAATATCTTATATTTCTGTGATGTTAATTTTTTCTTATTTATTTATTTCTTTCTTTCTTTAACTTATTTATTTGTTTATTTTTCTCTTTCTTTGTTGAGCCCCAAAAAGGTGGACTCAGGCTCTCTATAGCCTATAAACATTGTCGAAAAAATACATACTATAATAAATTGTAATACATTGATTTACTGAAATCCGGTAGTCCGACAGTAAAAAAAGTGCAAAGTTTGGGCTTTATAAATAAGATCTAAATACATATACCTACCAATGTGTAACATAGAGGCTAATAATAAGGTTATAGCAAAGTTGAAACTTTTCGTCTTTATTATAAAGTTGCAGAACGTGGGCTGCATTGACTAGAATGAAGTTCTGTCTTTGACTTTAATATATAAAAACGTGTAGGCCTATATTGTTAATTATTTTTACATTTCTTGAAATCTGGTTGAGACCTGTTTTTATTTATTTTTATTTTATTTTCTTATTTCTTAAAGATCTCTGTCTGTCGACCCTTCGGTAATATATGAGTGAGTCAAAGTGCTGGTATACGCGCTATTTAGTCTATGGATGAAGTTTCCAGACACGGTCTGTCTTTTTGGGGATCATTTTAATTTTCCTGGTTGTAAGCGTGACAAAGATTAAACCAGATATGCTTATATATCTGGGTGTTCAGAACATAAGATAATTCTTCTATTTTAAATAGGCCTATTCAACATACATGTGTTCTACTAATATAGCACCGAACAGGCCACAAATTGGCATATAATATGTGTAGAAACAAGCAATTAAGTAAATAATACCGGTACATACAAAAAAATAATACAATAAGTAAAAAAAACCAACAAATAAACTGAATGGAATATGTTACAGCAAGCAAGATTTCAGGACAATTTCGAGGAATTGCTTTCGGAGGATAGTACAAAAAATCGATCGATATTAATGACCAAATATATTTATTTGCGTTCTAAGAATCCCAGTGATGCTTTGCACACGCTGACATTGACCACCAGAGGACGCTGTCGCATTTCTTGCGGGAACTGGGAGTTGGTGGACAGCATTCGAAATCAGTGATTTTGTTTATCCGACCAAAAGTTTTGATATAAACCGAAACTTGAGAGACTGAGATGATTATGGTAACTATCACAGAGAAACGTTTTTCTTGCGCAATTTGTTACTGTTATTTCAAAAGAACCTGTCGAGCAGAAGACGTATTTTGTTGTTGTTGGTCTGCAACTTTTTCTGCAGCCGCATCAGGCCATATAGGCCAAATCATGATTCTCCTCATTCGTGGTCCCTGGTGCGACTGTCAATAAAGCGTAAGACTACATTGGCGATACCTGGATCTGCGACGGAAATAGCATGAACGACCAGTTCGCTAGAGATAATCGATGAGTTGTTCTGTGATTTTAATCCCATAATCACTCAAACTAAATCCAGACCCCTCTGTAGGCCTTGTCTGTTCCCGACATAGGCCTAGGCCTATGTGGGTCTCACACTAGGGTATCAACGATTTTCTTGAAATTTATTTTTCCAAGGCAAATGTGAAAAATTTGTCCAATGAACAGCACATGATACATATCATATAGTTTGAAACTGATAAGTCTAAAAACCTGAGGAATAAACTGTTCCCTTAAGCTTATATAAAATAAAATCTTATCAATGCAAATAATTTGAATGAACACATTGGTATGCTATACATATATAGCCTAACGGCAATTCTCAGTTATGAAGTTTCTATGTACAAATGCTTACTTATAACAGCAGCCTTGATCCCCCCAATATTTGAAAGTAGACTGGCCCACAAGGTTTACTATGTCACTCTTTGACGAATCTACTTCAAATTGAGGCGGTGGCCAATGGCTGTTATATTGTTAATTCTGACACACTAGTCTGTTTTCATCCCGATTTCTTGACAAAATTTGTTTGGATTACCATAAAAGAAGATGCAAA
>JARFOD010023413.1:0-24455 GCA_031763545.1 Mopalia muscosa
AGTTACGATCAGATTATGAAAATTAATGTATTGTATTACACACAAAAAGTTTTACTTATTTATAGAATATGGTTTTTGGGTGGTCTTCAGCTTTAAGGTGTTTTTTTTAAACACCAACTTTGCAATGTAATAGTAGATAATAAAAAAAATACTGTTTTGTGTGACATTACATGTCAAACAATCAATTATCAACTGAAAAAAAAGAATTTAGAGGTCTATGGCCTCAGAAATATTGTGCATGATTGCTCACATATACAGGTAGTTTCTCTGTTACTACCTGTTGTACTGAGAACTTCTATGTTTATAGACGAGAGTGAAGAAGAGGAGGATGAAGAAGATGAGTATGACGTCTTCTCTAACCTGGAGGAATCTCGAATGGAGTTAGAGAGAGATCTCGGCTGTGATAAATTCCTCAAGGCTTATAAAGCTGTACAGGTACACACAAGATTTAACTTATAAGCGAGCACCATGAATGCATAATGCATGAAAATTAATTTGCAGAGAGAAAATGTATATTTTAATCACAGCATAAACTCAAAAGTTGTGGGTTTGAGGCAGCCAGACTACATTCTGGAGAACCTGGCTGAATTTTTATTGTTGCTACAAATTACTTCTGCATGATATATTGTTTTAATTACAAATTTTGCTACTGTTTTGTACTATCGAGGGTAATTAGTCGTCTAACGGTGGTACTGGAAGAGACTATATGTTTTTCCCTCCCTAGACTGAAAAACAACAAGCAAGTAATGTTTTACATTGTAGGCGGTCCACGAGGATGAAGATGAGGATATAGAAGCCGGGACTAAAATAGCTCTGAATATCCTCGGCTCTAGTCAAGAACATCTCTATCCTAAGATATTCCAACTGGTCATGGCAGATACAGCTTTCACTGAAGGTAAAATATCACATATTATCGCTTCCATTCACCTCCAAGGTAACTGTAAAAGCACTCTGGGGATGGGAGATAACTCTGGCGGATTTACTGTGACCTTTCAAGAAATGACCTGCAATCACATGCCACCTCTTCTATTTACAAATTGTAGATTAAAAAAAAGAGCCATGGATGTAATCATTAAAGCAGTTTAGGTTGCTTTTTTTATGTTATATGAATCTATGAAGTCATTTGGAAAAAGCTATCTGGCAGTTTACATCACATGTCAATTTTATAATATTGCTCCCTCAAAGATAGCTGTCTGTCTGTTTACCTTCAGGTATATGATGGAGTTACAAGATGTAGCTCCGGCAATCGCAGGGATGCTTTTTACAAAATTTCCTCCCGGTTTTCCATGGTAATTAGAAATTTGAAGTGGACAATCCGTAGTCATATAGGTGAAATACCCTTGAGTACGACGTTAAACCCCAATGAGATAAACAAATTAAAGATACCTGTACTGATACGAAAATAGTTAAATGTTGCTAGGACTGATTTCTTAAATGTGTTTCACATGAATTGCGAATACCTGATACTGTAACAGCAGGAGTCATACGCAAGAAGATGGCTAAGTAATAGTTTTCTTTACTTTTTCAGATAATTCCTGAAGACCACCAGTTGACATAACAGCAGGTAGCGGTAACTTATTCAACTGCTGATCCAAACAAAATTATGTGTAGTTGTCATATAAACATCGATATATAAATTTTAGCACCATGTGCTCATTTTATTGATTATGTCTACAATTTTATGCCGTCCAAATGGTAGTTGCTTTATGAATTTCTCTCACTACACCCTTCAGAACCATTGGGTTATTGTAATTTTATCAGCATATGTTAAGATTACTTCATGAGATATGCCACAAATAGTGATGTAGAGATGCTAGGTATTTTGTTAATGGTGGTTGCACCAATTCTGTTCTATCATTGTGTGGCATATCTGGTGTTTAAATTGATTTTAATAAAGGTTGTACACAAAGTGTTTCATTGAGGTATAAAATATCTCACTTCCAGCCCTATCATTTATAATAAAATATATATTCTAGTAAAACATTAAGGACATAACATAGTTAAGTTTGAATACCATAATAAATACCCAAGTGAGAGGTCAAAAGAATAACCCATCGAGACTTGGGTAATTTTTTTCCACCATTGATGACAGCAATATTTATTGTAGACAAGAAACATTTGGCTTGCCTCTACCAGGATTCAAACTTGGTATCTGGCTGGGTCAAACTTTAACTGAGCTACAAAATTGCAGTGGAAAAACTAATAATTCTCATACAAGTAAAGGTGGTATTTGTATTTCTAAAAATTAATCCCACTGGGAAAGGAATTTCAGTTGATGAATTATTTATATGGTATTTTAACTCCACTATCTTGTTTATGACAACAAATCTCGAATCAGCTTTGAACATTTCAAACCGGGGCTTTATTCATACTATCTGCCTTAAAGTGAATTTAGTTTTTTGCAAAAGATTAATTTTTCTTGTGTATTTTTTATTAACCACTCTACATAAGTGTGATATGTGAGCTTTGCTTTCTGCAGTTGATATAGGAATCTCAGGCTTCAATTTTTAAATAAAATGCAGTGAAGTCCTTCATTTATCCGATCCTGTAGCAAACAGTGGGGCTGGGCCAGATTACCATTCACTGATTGGCTAGCTGTGATAGAGACATTCCTTGAACCTCATGTGATCAGATCTACATGGGGAAACCGGATTCTAACAGCTGATTTCAATCAACAACATGTATCATTATATACTCCGTCCAGTTGATTTGTGCTTGCTAATAGCCACTATTTGATATGTAAAACAAAGATGGTTTTAATAAATCACTGAAATGCAACTGTTGTTTTGGTTTGGTTTTCTTAGCCAGGATCACATAAGACAGAAATTAGCTTTCTTCAAACTCTTTATTCACATTTTAATTTACAGTAGTTGGTAATAGATGAGGTTATTTAATAACACTTTGTTCACGGTAACAATAAATGAGGTTTACACAAGTTTGATTTAGACCCTTATGGCCACATTATTAGTATATGGACAAGTTGAAAAAAAAAAAAACAAAGTTTATTATACTATTTACAACAGAACAAAGACAGCCAACCACAAACTGTGGGAACGTTATAACTCTCAACAAAGAGTAAAAATATACATCTTCATGGACTGCGCCAGTTTTAAGAATTATTTCATATAATTTCTAACGTTAAGGTGTGGCACTTAAATACAATTTTGCATATTCTAGACTGCAAAAAGAAATTATTCCCTAATAAGTACATAGGGCAAATTGTGTTAGGGTTTAATTTAAGCACAGTTCATTTCCAACATGTAACTTCGTGTCATTTGACGGAGCTCCTGCATGCTGTAGTCTTCAGGCATTGGTAGGTGACTTATATGAGGCGCCAACAATCTGTAAAAGAAACAATTCTAATAATAGTTTACACTCATCAAAGTAACATAGGAATCAATTTTATCTGGTCTGTTTTATCATGAGCAATGTGTTGCATCAGACTGGTGTATTATGCAACTATGAGAAGACACAACAATGCATTAAAATAACATAAATTATAGTCCTTATATAAACAGCCAGATGCCTCAAAATAAGCAAGCTTTTTGTTGCCCCTTTATCCTTTAGAGCAATATCAATACGGGCTGTTCGCTGGCTGTAGCTACATCAAGCTATCGGTGAGCATTTTATTTGATAAATCCTGCTTTTGAGCAGGCAAACTGTAATGAGACATTCATTACCATTGACTGTCTGATTCATGGTATATGCTATATTGTTATATACACGTTTTGTTTTTGCTTTGGCATGGTAATGTGATGGATAAAGGCTGACTACAAAAGAAAATCTTAAATTTGTTTCTAAAGAAGGAAGGAGTGTTTATAGTATATTGGATGCAATTCAGTCTCCAAAGAATGTTTACCTGACAGGAACATGATCTGGAGGATTCTCTTTCTGCAACATGACAATCGTCCTCAACAGATTGGCAGCTTTCTTGGCCATCTCGCACTGACACAATCTAATTAACCATGGAAATAAGCTCAAATAATTGGGGCCATCAAGTTTCTCATAAGACAATAAATAAAAGGTTAGGAGCAAAACATAGAAAACTGACCGTTGCCCAACCTGTTTGTTTGTCTATTTATTTCAAGCCAAATAAATAGAGTTTAGTGTATGGAGCATTGTCTATTTAGAACAGAATTGTTCCAATTGTTAACCGTTATTTTTAATTTATTGAGTTTAATCAGACTGACATGGCTATTGAGAAAAGTGATTGGTTATTAAGTTTGATTGGGGTCGAACTTAAAGCTATTTCACTCATTCGACAGCACAGGCATGCCATTGGCTCCACTGGAAAAAGACAAGACTGGACAATAGAAACAGAAACTTTTGAGTCCTTAATCTCAATAAAAAGATTTTGGTGTTATTCATACTGTATAATCCTACATCTATAAGGTGGTGATAAAACCACAGCAATGAGACTGTCGAGAGCTTCATTCGATTGAATGAGTGACTGATAGAGAAACAAACCTGTCTAAAGCTGTTGGACACTTCATGTTGCCCACCCTGTTACAAAGGGAGATCACTTCAGGTTGTAATTTCTCCACCTCAAACACACTTGGTTCACCCTGAAATATGCCCAAAGAAATTTACTTCGACTATCCTACAAATAATTAAACATGCATTTGTGTTTTTAGTGAAATCATCTTCCCTCAAAAGTATTTAATTAACTACACAAAAAGTGACAAAACATAGAATTGTATTTGTACTACAGGTTATTTCGTTCATGAGGACTTGCCAGCCCAATGGGTGATGGAAACTACCCTGACCCACTGGCAGTAATCAGAATAAAACATTTAGGATTACACTGTTCTCAAGGTTATTTCACTCATGAGTGAAGGAAACCCTCTTGGTGCCAAGGCAACAAAGACAGGAGAGTACACACAGAGGTACAACAACAACAACCCCAGGCGTCTTAGTAGGTCCTGACCATTGAAAGCACCAGGCCAACAAGAAGTTCAAAGACAATCCTGAAGCCCCTTAGCTCAGAAAGCACACGGACAAGTAAAAACTTCTCATGACAGCCCACCAAAAAAAGGGAGACCATCTCAAGACACACGGGATCAGAAAATCACATTCAAACCCAGCTAACATGGTGATTGAATGCACACAGTGACATGGCATCGGGAATCTAAATCACAAAATACTAAGTGGTCAACATTTAGTGAAAATGAGATTGCTTCTCAAGGAAATGCAGATAACTAAAGAGCAAATACCCCATAAGACCAAAGGAAATCACAGTATTAAACTCCCCATAACTACAGAAGAAATCACAGTAACCCACTAGAACTCCAAAGAAAATCACAGAAACTACAAAATAAATGCACATAACTACAAAGGAAATCACAGAAACTACAAAATAAATGCACATAACTACAAAGAAAATCACAGAAACTACAAAATAAATGCACGTAACTCACCTGCACCTGCTAAAAAATTCAGTAAAATATGATAGATTATGTCATATTTAACTCACCTGTTTGAGTGCGTCTAGTTGTTGACAGAGGTTTATATAATCCAGGAAGACACTTCCCCCTGTGTGCCAGTCCTCTATCAATCCACCCTTCTCCGGTACCAACTCCACCAAGTAATGCTTTAAATATTCAAAATTCTCTGAAAAATATACATCATATAGAATTAAAACGACGAACTTATCGTCCACCATGTACAGTGTCTTCAACATGCCGTTCTTCTGATTTAATGCGAAAAACTCTTAGGCAAGGCGCAAAACACGAATTAATAGATCTAATTATCTATTTGCTAGTGCGTTCCGTCATAATGAAGAGACAGCTTTCTCAGAGGTGAAGGAAAACCCATCAATCACGGAAAACAAAAACAGTACTGTTAGCAGAGTATGTACAGCCACAGGAGTAGCACTCTAAGCAAAAGCTTACTGGCTAAACTGGTAATGGAATGCCAAAAATATTTGTTTGTTTCATTGGTGTTTAACGTCGTACTCAATGGTATTTCACTTATATGACAACGGACAAAAATACAGAACATCACAAACATATCTGCTTCCCATTACCCTTTAGCTCTGAGAACACCAGGAGCTAAACGATCTTACGATCGACCGATGAAGCCGAGGGAGTATTCTGCAGGGCCATGGCCCACCCGCTCCCTCACAGGGCTGCCAAAAATAAGTTGTTCGAGTTCTATTGCTGATTTTAAAAAGACTACTGACATTTCAGAAATATCTACAATCGAACTGTAGTTATCAGTTGTAAAATATTTTAAATATTTCAGATAAGATGTTTAAGTTTATTTAATGTAAGTTAATTTGAAAGGTAACTTATTTCTTTGCCAGGTTATGAGTCTAAATCATGTTCATCACTTATTTCTGGTGGTCTCTTCTGAAAATAACTAAGTTAAGAAACTATACAGGTTTCCATTGTTCTTACCATTTATAATGGCCTCAGCAGCAATGTCTTTGAGGACGACTTTATGGCTTTCATCCCAGTATTTAGCCTTCAGAAGATGCCAGGCCTCAGCATGTGACTCACCAACATAACGTGCCCGCAGGGCCTGAAATGGGACACAAAATAGGACTTATTCAAATCTTTAAAATGCTTTTATATTTAGGGCTGCACTAATGGATACTACTGACAACAGTGTTAGGTGTAATTAGAAGACATGGAAATGACATTACTCGTTATTTTAAGTGGCAGGATGATGTTTCATTACAGGATTGATTTCCTGATTGATTGGTTTGTACGATCATGCTCAAGAGTATTTCGCTTATAGGACATCAGTGTACTTTTAAAGGTTGAACAGCAACACAAACATCATGTGAAGTGTTATATACAAATACTCTTTCAGATAGTTAATAGTCCTGCATAGCTTACAGCATTAATATACTGTAATTAGACTGCCCTTAGAAAGAGGGCTTCGGTAAGAGAAAACCAACATAATCCAATACAACATCAAAATGTGTGTTTTGACTGCAACTGTTATGCACTAATCATCAGAGCTTGTGCCATTGTTATTTTATTATCCAATGGAGACACTTATCTTAAGATATCATTTAAAGTGTTAGGCAGCAGAAGATTAAATGTTAACAACTGAAATAATTTTATGTTTAAGTTGCAGCAAACCAATAGTTTGTACAATTTGTTTCAACGATGGAAAAAGTATTTAATGCCTCCAAGTTTTGGAGTTGAAAATAGAGCCATCTAGGCTGTGCATTGTCTTTCCCAAACCTGGCAGGTTGCAACAGCCTCCTGTCAGCATGCTTGACAAGCTAAATCTACCATTAAAAATTCCTAAGATATAAAACTAACCACAGATTCCTGAAAAGGCAAAATATGCATAAATCTGACAAATGAAGCATTATCTTTGCTTCCTGTATCACCTGTGTAGTATACGGTTAGTCTGTTTTAAAACTCTTGAAAGTAGCCAGCTAACTGCTATATCCATTCTTATTGGCTAGAGCTATGAATGCTCGAATAAAAAAGTAATCCTGTCACTTGTAGAACAGTGAACAAACATTAATATTCTCTATTGTAAAGCTTTCTAATTCAAGCTGGAAAGAGCTATTCCTGTGTTAGGAGTGCTTCCTACCTTAGCTTCATGGATCCACTCTTTGGGAACATGGAATCTCTCCACCAACAGTTTCTCTAACTCCAGACTCACTCTGTCCTCAGACAAACCAATATTACGACTCAACAGATCCATAACACTCTTCTTACGTCTGCACAACCAAAATAAATTTAAACAGTCTGTACCATTTTTCTTCCAAAATAAATAAAAATAAATATGTTATCTGTTCACATGAAATAAGTGACTGTGGGTAGTTCATCCTTATGTAATTTTTTAAAAATAAACAGATGAGAAGAATTTAAGGCGAAACAACAAAACCAATAAGTAAAGAAACCAATAAAAGGGTCAATTTGCAACCTCTTTCATTACAAATATTTTTGTGGCTTTACAACATTTTTCTAAATAACGCATTTAATGGAGTTTCTGCATTAACATTAATTGACCATGCATACTCATACCCCCATCAAGCTGATCAGAAGTTCATTTAGCTGGATAAATGTGTTAGTATTTGAATGACATGTTATCATCAAGAAAACCATAAGCTGTATCTCACCTGTGGGCATCGGAGATATGAAGTAAAACAAAGGTAGCCCACTGCCAGAGACCAAGGGACTCTAACTGAGCAGCATAGCTGGTGTGGATGAGGGAGACATGGTAATCTGATATGTGTAGATAACCGAGCGACTGTAATACCTGACACAGGTGCCAACTACAACAGAAACAAAACAATAACTTTCACTTTTAATATCCATAGGATTGATTATTTATAACTAAGGTGAACTAGACATTCAATAAAATATCCAATGAATTTAAAGGATTTTTAAAACTCTCATGTAAGCATATTACACTAATTGATGCGTAGATATGGTGAGATTTAAATATAGACTACATAAACGTTTATCAGAAGAGTTGCTCACCTGAGTCTATAATCTAGCTGGTTAGCCGTGGAGGTGACAGGTGAAAGTAGACTCTCCAAGCTATGGGAACGATCACAGTATAGCTTTAACAGATGGTAGCAAGTGTCATGGATGACAAAGTTTTTATCTTCCTCCACGTTGAGCTCTCTCTCTAGGTAAGGTGGGCGAGGTGAGACTGCATATTTCTCCTCGGACTCGGAACCCTGGTACGCCACATCATACAGATTGACAGCTTCCGACAGCAATGACGAGGGAGCACAATGGAACCTGAACAAAATATAGATTTACAGATACTAATTTATCTTTGTTTGCTTGATTTAATAAGGTACTCATGGGTATTTCACTTATCTGATTACAGAATGTCCATTGTTCCTTGCTTAAAAATGATGGAAACTCCGAGATAAATTAAAAAAAACTGACAAATAGTTTTTATAACCACTGTACAATTATTTTTGCAAACTCCTTCTTTAAAATACAGCAAGATTTGAACACAAACAATGCTGTAGAACAAAGTCAGCGAAATAATGCTCTATAGGATGAAAACAAGTTTGTGACCAAACTAACCATAAATGATAGGCAAATGCTTTCTTCCATTCCATATCATCACAGACATTAATCATTTTGTCTGACGCTAACCAAATTAACTGTCCAGATAACAACAGATAAATCTTCATTCTGTCCAAATCTATGAACTGATCTGCCTACAATATAAAACAATCAAGCAATTAAGACATTTATATTGGGGATTTTGTTAAAAGATTATAAAATAAAGTATAAAACACTGCATTGATGGGTTGTTGATACTTGGAGAGAAACATGTAAGCTCAAGGCACAAAATAACATTTCAAATTTGAATAGCAAAACTGCTAACCACTTAGTAAAATTGATTAGCAGCTTTCAATATTAATTAACAATTTTGCTTAATATTCAAATTGGAAATAAATTATAAAAAAATAATGTATTTGCTCTGAAGTATGTTTGTGCTACTGCTGACACACTTTACAAATTCAGAACAAGACTGGTAATAATGTATGTAAGTAATAAGAACTCACTGGCGTAAAAAAGACGAGTTCAAGTTTCTTGTAACATTAGACTCTTCACGTGACTAGCGTGTTTCATGAAAAGTTTGCAGCTAATGCTATACACAAATCCTTCGGTAACGGAGAAGTCAATGCACTTTAATCACCCACGACTGAACAGTTGAAATTTCACTGTTGCCGCCATTAGTTTGGTCTTCCGCATGCTGCTTTGCTATTTAAATATCAGTAAGAAAAGCTTCATTTTTTCGCGCTCGTAAAATGGTTTCTGCAACAGCCTCATAGATCAAAAACATCTGATGACCAATAAACACGTCATTGACCGAGGCGCCACCTGTTGATCAAAGTGTCAGTCAACAGAATAGAATTTGCCTCTGTGTGCAGTGCAATATGCGGGAACATACAGGCCATTTCATTGGGCGATTTGAGCCAGTATAAGGCAGTATTGCTTCAATTGACCTATCAGCGTGCAGAACACTTAAGTCTTGTGACCCTATTTTGATATCCGCAATTTTATGAGAACTGACAGTTACAGTGTTAAACTTTTCCGAGAGTAAATATTTTGCTGTCCCAGTCTAGATGTAAAGAAAACATACCGTCCGATTTTGAATTTTTTTCAAGATTTTTTCAATAAATACAACATATCGCAGTATTGCTCAGCCGACAAAGTTCAGTTGCAATTCTGTCATTTTGCATCAAAAATTGCGATGTGATACCACTTATTTTGTGCCTTGCAGCTGTGTTTGAGATATTGGTAATACTGTAAATTTTTTAATAATTTTTTTTAGTATAATTTTTTAGGCATATTACTCTGTGCTGTTTTCTTTTTTGACCATTTACCTTAAGTTCACACCAGTTAGCCAACTGCTGAGCTATCATCCGACGAGGGATGTGAGTGCCGACGGCTTGAGCCAATAGGAGAGCCAGTCTATGGTCACCTGACTTTTGAGCCAATGAACAGGCGTCTTTTATCTTCCTGGCACTGAGCATGCTTAACACAACCTTCAAATGACTCTCAGACTGAAAATAAACAAAATTATCTTATAAATAACGATTTAGTTTATTTATTGTTTATGCTAATTTCATAAAAATGTAATTAACAGGACAGCACTATAAATGGTACCACTCTCAGCTAACAGCTTCAAAACAGCTGTTAAACTTGGAAAGCATATTTAAGACAAAAATGAAATATACAATTAAAAGCTACCTGTAGAACGATGGGCCTCACCTTAAGTCTGGTCTGATGAATCTCCTCTGGTAATGCTTTCCCACACACCTCAGACAGCCACTGAGACAGAGCTTCACGACGTGACTGATGGTAACTGTAACTGTTATTATCCAAACCTGTCACAGTAAACCAACATGCACTTAATCACTTGATGTTTGAATAAAACCATCTATCTGACCTACACTTATATTACAACGGATTGTGTACATCCGGCTATACATTACTTGAATACTGTGTAAAACTGAGTGAAAACCTTGTAAAAACCACCCACATGATGGCTGGAGCCACATCGTGATACTTCCTCATATACCTGAGGGTCCCAAAAAAAGTAAGAATTAAATAATAAATGCTATGGTTAGAAATAAGTTGGCAGGAATAAAGTCAATATGACTATACATGATGTCATAATGACTATATATGTTATAACAGAACAGTACATCAATGAAGAATCTCCAAAGGGTAGGTGCTCAGTTTATACTCAGACAAACTACATGTACTTCCCCACACTTTGGGAATAAAACCTATATATATCACAGACATATAAATAAGAATGAAATTTTACCCATCATTGCTTCCCTATCCAGTCCAGGTAGATTTCCCCACAAGGCTACACACAAATTATAAACCATCTCAATGTGTGTCAATGTAACTAAGTCTGGATGTGAGCCTAAAACAAAAAAACCAACAAAAAAAGAAGAAAATTATGCATGTACAAATATAAATCAAATATAGGTCTTAGCGATTAATATTAGGTTTTCACGAATTTATAATTAATTTGTTCAACATTCTTCATAAATTAGTCCATTTTCTTGCTTGTTGTCAATATTGTCATTGAATTTGTAGGACAGTAGATCATTTTATTTATACATTCTTTTATAACACAAAGATTTTGATATTCTCGCAACGTTACCTGATAGTTCCACATCTTTCTTCATTCTCTGAGCATATTGATGTAAAGCTGTAGGTCCGGGACCCAAATAAAACAAAGGTGAACCAGACTCTTCATTATATACAGCATTCTCCAACTGAACTTCCAAGCAATGCCGGTGGTTGTTCTGTCATAAAGAACAAATATATACTTGTATATAAGCATGATCCATCGCTCAGTTTGTGAATTTTGCAGCATCAATGTAATGTTTAACTTTTGAGACCACTCCTTTTAACTCTAACTGCTTATTTTGCTATGTGGACCATATTGCTTTGATTGATGAAATGCAATCCTATCATATGTCTTAATGGTAGTAGGAAGTTAACTTCCAGGTTTCAACTTAATCTGTGAATTTGATCTAAAAATAATCATGTTCAGACGTGAATATGATAGAATGATGCATTGGCAGCCATTTTGTTTTACAGCATTTGATGAAATTCAATCCCATCTGTTGTTTTAATAAGATGAGACTATATTTCAAGTAAGTCTGTGAATGTGTTACAGAGTTATAGAGTCCACAACATATACAGTAATGAATACTGTAAAATAAGACAAATATATATATGTATATAAGCATGATCCCTCTATCAGTTTGTTGTTTTATATCTCACCATTAGTGCTGAATTTTGTAGCATCAATGTTATGTTTAACTTTTGAGACCACTCATTTTACTTAACTCTAACTGCTTATTCTAATTTATGAAATGACCTTAAATAAGGAATAAAAACATTTTAAAAATATCATGTGGACTATTAATCTAGGAAAAACAGAAACCTACCAGAAGAAGTTCATCCTGTGGGGAGAAGTAATCTGTCACATTGACAGTTTCCATTGTAACTTTCCAGGGGGATTCCCCTACTTTGTGTACAGGAACTCCGGACTGCCCATGGAGTAACATCAGAGAGTCAACCTTCTCAGCTTCTACAAAAACAAATTAACTTAATTAGGTTTTTTAAAATTGTAATGAATTAATTTTACCGATTTAATATTTTGGCCCATGGTAAATAGGAGATTTGCTTAAGCTCTATCAAATATTCCCTAATTTATTCTTGATAACAATACTATAAAAAATACTTGAATTTACCCAGTTTAAATTCATCTGGTTGTGTAAATAAAGATCTAATTGTATGTAAAATGAAATATCTCCTATGTCAAGGGTTTGGTCACAGGTGTAGAATAAATACTTGATAAATAACTATACCAGGAGCCTGTGCTGGTTGACCACTGTGTACTAGAGTCCACCCAGGCCCCCAGCCTACTCTGAATGACCGCCCCATAAAGCATCCTGCATCAGGAAGCAGTCCCTGTCGGTTATACATAAACGAGTTCTTAGAGTCGGGCAGAGATCTTTGTTTCCTGGATCCGACGATGAGGCGAGGTCTCTCCGGTACCATTCCACTGGGGATAGGAATGTGTTCAGGTGGTGGAGGGAAGAAAGACTGCACAGGTCTTAATACCTCTGTTGATGGCATCCGAGTAGGGAAGATACCTGATTAAACAAAAAGATATTTATCCAGTTCAAAACAAGCTGAGTAGCTAGCGGGTCCACCACTAGAGCCGTTTTTGGAAAATATATGCTCATAATCCCAGTCAAATCACCGTTTCCTGCTTTTGTTTGGGAACTCTTTTTCTCTTTCAAAGAACCAAAGAGTAAAAGTTATGGTGTTTATCACCGTTTTGGTGTGATATGCAATGTCGGCCATATTTGTTGTGAAATCTAGTGAAATACAACCATATCTATGGTATTAACAGTTAAAGTTAATACCTGAATTTGAGTGATGGCCATTTTTGTTTTCAGAATTAAATGAAATGCCATCTCATGTGTTTCTTAACCTAAGTTATCATGTAGGAGTGAATATTGAAAAATTATACAATGGGGACCATATAGCTTTGATTGATGAAATGCAATCCTAACCCATGTCATGTTTCCACTTAATCTGTGAATTTGATCTAAAAACAACCATGTTCAAACGTGAATATGATAAAATGATGCATTGGCAGCCATTTTGTTTGACAGAATTTGATGATATTCAATCCCATCTGTTGTTTTAATAAGATGAGACTATATTTCAAGTTTCAAGTAAGTCTGTGAATGTGTTACAGAGTTATAGTGTTCACAACATATACAGTAATGAACATTGTAAAATAAAAGCAATGGCGGCCATCATGTTTTACAGATTCATTGTCTTAAAAGCAGAAAGCTATCTTCAAAGTTTACAGATAATCTGTGAGTTTATTCTCTACTTATTGGGCTCACAACATATACAGGCCTGAATATTCTAAAATTATGTAATAACTGTCATTTCGTTTTACAGAATTTGGTGAAATGTATTACCAACTGATGTATTGACAAGAGGAAGCTACAAACCAAGTTTGAAGTTAATCCATGAATTTGTTCTCTACTTATCGTGTTCACAACATGTAAAGACATGAATATGCTAAAATTATGTAATGATGGCACTTTCCTTTAACAGAATTTGGTGAAATGCAATACCATTCGTCGTCTTAACAGGAAAAGGCTACATACCAAGTTTGAAGTTTATCCGTGAATTTATTCTCTACTTATCTACTTGATTGGTGCTTGTAAAATCCAGCATGCAGAAGCTGATAAAGAAACATATCTTTGATTCCTGAGTTAGTTTGCTTGCTCCATTGACCTATGGTTATTTCACTCACATGATGGTGTAAAGTAAGCAACACTTGACATCGATGACAACAAATAAAGATAAAACACCCACAAGACATGATTAAAGATCAACTTCATATTGCCCCTTATTGTTGAAGCAATAGAACAGGAATGTCCTTCTTTATGCCTGTTATTGTGTAATCAACAGAAATTCACTTACCTGATACCGATTGTCCAGTTTACACTGTTTCTTGCTTAAATACTGTGGAAAAGCAAGAGCAAATCTTGACCACTTAGCCATGGTTGCAGCCCGTCAAAAAAAATGAAATGTGATATTAATTAAATTAGAAGAAAAGATTAACAAAAGCCTGATGCCCTCACTTTCAGTTTCCATTTGATGATCTCCTAACAATTGTTTGCCTTCTCGTCTGGAAGGAACTGGGTATTTCGACTTTAGAGCAGATCCAAAGAGACTGGTGTGTCGGACTAATGGCTCAGAGTTCTGGATTAACGGGGAGCCGGATCTTATCTCTGACATCGCTGGGTGGGCCATCTCAGCAATTGGCACTACAAATAAACATTAAACAGTTTCATTGGAATTTAATGTTGTACGGTAATAAAGTCTATTTCACTAAAACAAACTGTTATTTTTGGTTATCGTTTTGACACCGAAAAATTATATCGTTAAGCTTGGTGCTGATTTTTTATTAGTAGAAATCTTAAAATGTAACATGAGTTGATTTGGTAACTCAATCCATTTATATTTCGTTATTTAATCAAAATATTTTTACAAAAAAAACCCAGCATTTTAGATGGATCATAAAAGCTATGTATATAGCTGAACTGAACATATCCCTCTCCCATGTTGCGTGACATTTGCCAAAAATTTCAGGACAATTGAGCTATTCAATTTGGAGTTATTGTGTTTAACGCAAATTTAATGGAAAAGCTCATTAAAGTTATTTATATGCATATAATGAGCTGAACAGATAAACTCCCTCCCGTCTTACGTGTGACATTAACATAAAATTTTAGGACAAACGAGTTATTCAATTTGGAGATATGGTGCTTAAAGCAAATTTAATTGAAAAGCTCGTTAAATTAATTAATATGCATATATAATTAGCTGAACAGACGATATCCCTCTGCTATCATGTTGTGGAACATTCACACAAAATTTTAGGAAAATCCGGCTATTCAATTTTGATATATAATGCTTAACGACAATTGTACGCCATTTTGTAAAAAATAATATCACTTAATGAGCTTAATAATAATTCACAGAATTCCATACAATTTTATTATGTCCTCCTTTCCTGTCAGGCAAACTGTGTTAAATTTCATAAACATTCCCTCAGTACATTTAATTATAGAAGCCTTCACATGGCTGACGTCGACGCCAGGGGTATGACAGAAGCTTGCCTTCTTCCATACAGGCGAGATAAAAAGGAAAATACCATGGTCAGTTGTGTTTTCATCAGAGAAGAATGACGCTTTCATGATCTGCATCCGGCGAGCGTTCACACCCATACTCGTGGCCAGTCTGTGAGACGAGGGCTCATCACCGTCACCAATCATTTCCATCTCTGGAAATAGACAGATTACTTGATTGGTGCTCAATACAAAACACACCAAGATAACGGTAAATGTGAAGTGGCTGCTTTGGTTTGTCCAATGCACACTAGATATTTTTGATCTGATATGTATTCATCATAATATATATACAATGTATTAAGAGAACAATTTATAATTAGCATGGTGGGAGTAAAGCCCAAAGAAGGATTGTTCTATCCCAAAATATGGCTTTGCTATGTATAATTTGTTCAGTTGAAAACATAACTAGGGTTAATTATTGAAACTGTTTTCAGGTAGCTAGTATTTATTATTGGAAACATTTAATTACATGAGAAGTGACCAGGATGAATATAGAGTTAACACAGTGGGGTGGATTGAAGTAAGCATATTTTTAATCTTGATTTGAAAATGGATGAAGATTCCATAACTTGAATATGTATTGGTAATTTGTTCCATCTAAATCAGTTGATTTTGTTATGGGCTTACTGCAAACCTGAATAATTGTTTATAAATTAAGCAGAAGTGACCTTAACTCACATACTTTTGATTATAAACCAAAACTTCCTCCAGTGCTAAGTAAAGTCAGAGTTGCATGACGGACTAATGAAGTGCTTTAAACAGGTTTCTAGAAAGTGCAGACAGAATTACTTAAACAACATACCTTCAACAAAGATTTTGAACATATTTTAAAATGCATTTAGACTATTTTTACGATTATAAAATGTATACCTGTAGGGATGTAAGTATCCCCTGGATAGTCTCCCCTTGGAAGAAGAGCATCATCCTCATCCATCATTGGTGTATCTTCTCTGGTAGGAAGAATATCTCCTTGGGGAGTATCAGTAGGAAAAATGACCCGAGGATCCACTTCTCTGATCTGTTCTCCACCAATCACATTATGATCTTTTCCATTGATAGGCAGCTTCTGCTTGTGGACACATACAAGCCGTGTTTGATTATTTATATTCCACTAGACAGTCATACTATAAGATTGCTTGGTAGGGATTTCACATGGTACTAAATGATATTTTACTTACAAACAAGAGTTTTAGTAAACCCAACATACGCCTTTGTGGGGGTGCTTGTGGAATAATCATGGCAACCTAAGACATTTCAACAAAAGGCACTACAGTTAATGGTTAATGTGTTTACCAAGTGTCATAAAGATTATGCCTTATAGTTTTCGAGTTCTGCTACGAGATGAAGTAGAGGTTTCCAGCCAGCTGGACAGACAGACAGGACAGATTTTTTAAATGATGAATCGGTAATAGCAAAAGGCACAACAACAGTTAGTATGTATACCAAGTTTCATAAAGATAGGTCTTATAGTTTTCAACTTTTGTTCTGGAAACTTTATTTACTTCTGATTAAGTCCAAATCTTTATACATAGAAATAAGAAAAAAAAATTTAAATCCGCTATAGCAAAAGACATAACTACAATCTATGGTGAATGAGTCTTCCAAGTTACACAAACACAGGCTTTATTGTTTTTACGTTCTGCTCCAAAAACATATTGAAGCCAACCCTATGGACGGACGCTGATTATACCATAATACGCCAGCAAAATGGGTGAATGAAATCTCCTTAAATATCACTTTTTCTCTCAACAAGTTTGGCATTTCTGGCAGAGGAAGGTATATGAACTTACATTGAATAAGTATTAACTTCTGTATGATTACAATATCTTGAAATGTGTTTTACAAACTCACAATCTCACACTGGGGAGCATGAAGTAATGCTTTCATAACTTGCGGTTATAAATCAATTAATTGGTGTTTAATGCTGCCCTTAATGTTATTTCCTTATATCACCACAATGTACTCCAACAGTAGCCCCATTTACACATCTATAAACTCTGAAGTATTTCACTGCCATAAGACAAAATATAATGTATCACAAAGAATTCTAAGCACCTTAAAATTTGATAGATGCCCAACATTTGAAAACAAAACAGTATCCTATAACATAAATACATGTATATGCAAGACACCTCTGACCTCAAATTTACCCACAATCACATAAAATAAGTAATTGTCTGTAGCAATAATGTAAAAGAATATAATCACAAATGATGATGTCCTGTAATAAATGTTTTTACCTGCACTGCAAGATTTTTCTGTTGCAAAATTTTCAACTTTTTCCGGTCCTGTTCACTAATTTCTTCATCGTCCGAGTCATCTAATAGGCCGTACTTAGAGAAGTGTTTCACCTAAAAGACACAGATAGAATTATACATCTCTAAAACATTCTGCTGATGAGAATGCTCAGCACTACTCAGTATAAATCAATATTAAAATCCTTTGTACTGGTTAATGTATGAAGCAAATTTATAGCAAATTTACATGTGTATCAATAATAAAGATGAGACTTTCCTGTATTACAGATTCTGCTTACAACGTTTGTTTGCAGGTTATATTTCAGAGGTTATAAATACAAACTTTCAATTCGATCTGGGAAAAACCGGTGGCAGACCAGCAAGCCACAAGAAGAGTTCTTTACAATAAAATTCATGCCAAAACAAGAAGTGTTGTACCTTTCCGAATGGACAACACTGTATGAACTACGTCACAACTGCTAGATGTCTGACCTAATTTATGCTTCGGGACGTCTGATTTGTCCAAATTTGACAGTCAAACACTGGCATACCAGTGAGGATATTTGCAACCAAACAAGTTTTAGCCAATGAAATAAAAGCTTTTTGAGGTCTGCTGTATTGCTGATTCCACAGTATTCGCAATTTTCCGCCAAAATCGAACTGAGATGACAGCTGTCATTAACAGTTGATTACACCCCGCCAATCAAGGGTAATTGTCTTGATAAGGTCACACTTTAGTTTTTTAGAACTCCTTCAGTGTATAAACCGACATAGGTGGGAGTGGCATGTCAATTCAAGCATATTATAGCTCAGCCACCTGGACAATACATCATTGTCAATATAATGCAAAACATACGTAGCGGAGGCGTGGTCTCCTAAAACAATATAGATGTATTTGGCCCCTTTACAGATGATTTTTTTTTTTTTTTTTTTTTTTCTTTGCATCCTTCCCGCCTATATTCGGGATCTTCCAGGGAATGTGGTTACTGCTGTGTGACTCACTCATATACTTAATAATTAACTTAAACCCTCAAACCCACAAGCAGATTAATAGGCCAAAACCTTACTCACATCTATGGGCTTACTTATTATGATATCAACTTACTTATTATGATATCAACCTTCAACAGACTTGACTTTGTTTTTGTACATGTAAATGTTATACTGAAATCTGTCCAGCTATTCAGTACACTACTATGTGGTAGCATGACTTAATGACAATAATGAGCTCACACCAGTTGAAAAACAGATTCATTCTGCGATACTAATTCACTGGTCGCTTGGGGTCTAATGCTTTGCTCAAAAACACAGGACAGCTATACTGTAAGCAAGGCCGTAGTGCTAAGGTTCATTGATTCAACTGACCTCAAACACCCAGGATCCTGTCTCTGGTCGGTAATCAATAAACTTTGCTCCCAGTTTGGCTGATGCCAGTTCAATCCTATCTTGATAGCCTATCATACGCAACTCATCAGGGTTCTGCACAAAAAAAACCCCACAAAAATAACAGAAAAAAGTTTCAATGCTGATATAAGTACTTGTGTATTTAACAATTAAATTTAACAAAGAAAATTTACTTTACAAAGAAACATGTTCCTGCACAAACTAAATTCATTAAAACACTGATTAAAGACTTGGAAAGTGCAGAAAAATGTGTACACTTGTTTTACTATGCAAACGTAGCATAAAAAACTGAATAGTAAAAACTGTATATAGCTGATGACCATTATAATACCTTTATAGGGCTTTTGTTGACTTTACTGGCAGGCCAAACACAATCCAGTGTGACCTCTGCCCTCTTGTTTAACCCTTCCCCCATGGGAGGTTTTGCATCATCTTCTGGATATACAATTACTTCTTTACGACGGAAGTGCACTGAAGATTAATCATGAATTCCCTCTCTTAGTAATTCATACAAAAAATGAAAAGTTATCTTCTTTGTGTGCTTTAAACACACAGTATTAATCAATACTTTTATTTTAAATTCCACAAAATACCTTAACATAGACTTGACAAGAAATATACATAAGATCCAATGGAGCTTGTCCCAGGTAAATATCCAAAGCAAAATACAGGTGCACTGGTCACATTTTTGTGTAATAAAAAAGAAATTCCATGAAAATAGTTCAAAATTTGATCAGTTTCTCTCACCAATTTCATCCAGATTTAGTCGAGCCACATTGGTAATTCCTGGGAAGAATATACTCCCAAAGCCTTCTCTTCCAATGGTGAAGTTTTCAACAAGACACTGACCAGTCTCCGTCCACAGCACAGCGAGCTCATCTAGAGAAGGTACACAGTAATAGCCGGGCCTCTGGAGGACAATGCCTGCTGGGTGAGGAGGGGCCTCAAGTACAGGCTGTCAAAATATACACACATTAATCTAAATCCACACATATTGTCCTAAAAAATATTCTATTCATTTGTGCTTTGATTGTTTTCATTTTACAAATAAACAACACAAGGAAGGGTGTGTCATTCCAATCAAAACAATTCTGTTTGTTTGACTCTGGCTAATCGCACTACTTGACTTCATTTGTTATGTATAAGATGGTGACATATTAGGATTTCCATTGAAATGAAAGTGAGAATTCACTGACATCTTTGAAATAAACAATCAAAAGATTTTGCGTAATGAAGTTAGTATAGCATTATTTTGTTATGGTAAAAAAAGTTCACAAGATTTATGTATATATTGTATTCATCATGCTCAGGGCTTTAGCAAGAAATTAGGAGTCCAAAAGATGGGGGTTGCGACTTGAAGCCCCCATTTTTGTAGGGTATTCAGATAACCTTTGATCACTTGATATTAATTGGAGCCATATTTTGCGTTACAATCAAAACATTTTCAGGATTAATTTTTGCAACCTTTCATTTAAACTTTTTAAGAGGTTATGTATGAACCTTCTTTAAAAGATGAATTAATTTACATGTAGGCCTAGTAAGGTTTAGTTGGGCTTGAAGAAAATACAGCTTGTGGGGCCCAAATCAAATGAGGGCTGTAACTTAGGAAAATGGTTTATTGTTGCAGTATTGACATTTTCAATGCCTTGCCTGAAAATTAACTCACACAGCTTTAAGGAAGTTAAATATAGTTAGGTAGGCCTAGAAACATGGTCTTATCTGTCTGGTTTCCGCACTTTATTTAAAAAATGACACTTTACGTATGTCATTCATACAAAATTAAACTGATTATTATTGAATCGACGAATTAAACACTAAGTTACAAAATACTTAAAAGGAAACCACTCTCGTAACCAAATCGAATGTGGCAGTTTAATAAGTAATAAGTCTCATTGTTTGCAAATGAAACCAGACACAAAATAAACCTATGAAAACACTCACTCTGCAAGGTCCGCAATATTAACCTAAAGTGAGTTTTGTCAGCAATTCAGCGGTATTAAATTGAGAGAAAAAAAATTAAACTCTGCTTCAAAATAGTTAACAGTCAACTTTCTATAAACTCACTCTAATTTGCGTAAAAAGCAGTTAAGTTAATTTTGTTCAACTTGACGAAACACGGAGAATGCACAACAACAGCCAGCCAATCAGAGAGTACATGTTCCATAAATGATAAAACAACAACGAAGAGATATGAATTGACAGTACTGGGCAAGATACGTCGAAGAAAACGACAAGAATAAAATATACTTGAGTTTATTATGCAGTTTCAATCACGCAATACATGCTACAGACATGGGATAAAATCGGACATTTGTTTCTTGGTTTTCAATTTGTCTGAAAAAAATATGTTTGCTTCAGGCACTCTTCACGGGCATGGAATGTAATTTGAGCTACCTTTAGTGTATAATAAAAGTATACCAAGTATCTGATTTACTGACAATATTTTTTTTCCCAGCGTTTTTAGAAATGTAATGGGAGTTAAACTTAAGCACAAAAAAAAACTGTCCGCCAAGGTATTTCAGCCGTCAAAAAATCCGACTCCAACCATCCCGAGGCCGGCTAATACTATGATCCTGCTGGAATAAATAGAGGAACACTGTCTTTGCAGCAAACTGATTGATTGTTTGAGAAGGATGGGGTTTTATGTCCTAGTCAACATCATTTTACTATATGACGGCATGTCAGCTAAATGGGTGAATGGAGCAAACCCCTGCTAGGTCACTGGTAAGAAACAATCACAACACACAATTGAAAGTGACTACAAACAGACACAGTGAGTGCTTTAATCTTACCTCATGTTCTTCCTGTTCAGCCTGCTCCATCTGTAACATACTTCTATCACCGCTAATGTTAATCATGGACTCCTGTACATTGTGAACAGGAACTGTGATCGTCTCATTGAATTCCAATCTTCAATGAAAAATACAAAAGGTGTGTATCAGAGAACTATTATACTGATGAAAACAGCTTTAAAATAAAATTAAAACCAATTCAGGGTTACTCAGAATCATAGCCAGCCACCCGTTTACCTGTTCAAGGGACGTGCAATGATCCCCTGGGGTAATGAGATGGGTATCTTCCAACTGAGACGGGCATAATCATTTATTGCATTAAAATACACGAGAGTGTGAGGGGACAATTCTCACCAAGTAAAATAACTTCTACTCGTTCAAAACTTATAACTTCTACTCGTGATCGAAGTATTTCGCTGAAAAATGTTTTACGACTATCGACAAACGGCCAACGTAAAATTAGTCACGCGAGACTAACGTAGAATAGGAAGTAAAACTCTAGCGCCATATTGTGGCTGAGTAGTATGTTTTCCAAAGCGAGGCTCGTAAGTCTAGTTTGTTGTTTGAAAATATGTCCTTTGCTAAAGCCTAATATTAATTAACACAAACGCGTGTCATTCATGTCAATAAAGTTAATTCGTAAGTTCGACGACCAAAAATGTCAAAACCAACAACAAAAGGGAGAAAAACAGCCTTGTTTGTTTCAAAACCTTCGACATCTGTCACGACAACAACAACAACGACACACAATGTCGATGCCACTTCTGTTGACGTAAATCAAACAGAGATTGTCCCAGGGGACAATTCGGGAAGTGAGCAAAGAGAACCTATTCCAGAAACATCTCAGGCAAAAGAGACAGAGACCCCAACTATTGGCCCATCAGTTTAAAAAGATCGTGTCCATGTAAAAAAGTTTTCACCAATGTGGCAGAAGTCTTTTACTTGGCTCTCTTACCGTTCTGTAGATAACACGAAGTCGTATACAGTGACTTTACATTATTTTGTTAACATCACATCCATTTTTTTTTTATTAAACTTAATATTTTCTCTTCAACTCTTTTATTATTACTCTTTAATTCAGTTTATTGTAACACAGTGATTTCTTCTGCAGCTAAAACAGCTAAAATATGAAGACCAGAGTATACATTTCATTGTATCGACAACATAAATAAATTGTTTAACAAGCTATGTTACATAGTTTATATGCATTTCTATACACCTATAACTGGAAATGAAAAATCACTGACACATTTGCGCTAGAATTTGTCTCCAGGCTTCTAGAAATCTGAACTTCCGGGGCCAAGGTGGCCCGGAGACTGCCAGACCTCGGCCTACATATGCTTTGTCAGTAAAAGTGACACACCCTGTCTTGCCATTCTGGCTAACACACTGCTCAAAATGGTGTAAAACTATGAGCTTATGGGTATTTGACTAATGACAGCATTATCGCAAGTGCAATATTTTGTGTTGAAAAATGAATGTGGCCTGAGTGCTAAGTAGGGGATACAGTTCACAGAGATAGAATAAAGCATTTAACCAACCGTTTTTGTGTGGTGTCTACTTTAACTGTATTGGGTGGTTGAATTTCTGATAGAGGTTGACTCCTGAAGTCAGTTTCTCCATTCATGGAAGTCCTGTGAACAGATGTTGGCGGGGACTCGAAACTGGAAAGAACAAAATGACTATTAAACATGTTTAACAACAACAAAAATAGTAAATAACAATATAAGATCTAAGTCATTTTCTGTCAATGATTCTAGTGTTATTAGTTTACGGATGAACTGAAGGTTATATTTGTTTGTTTGATTGGGTTTTAATGTTGTACTCAAGGGTATTTCACTTATATGACGACGTGCCAGCCCAATGGGTGAAGCAAACCACCTTTGACACCACTGGCAACAAACAAAGACAGGACTCAGAGAGCACTAGGGCAACATGAAGCTCCCTCCAACCACCCGCCTGAAAGTCTTTTTACGAACATGCCTAAGGATTTGTTTGTTCGCTTGATAATGGTTTTGATAACTCCATACTAAGGGTAATTTCTGTCACATGAAGTTTAACTCAATTGAGTGAAGGAAAACAACCCTAGAATCCATAGGCAACAAACGAAGATAGAACAACCCCAGGACAACCACACGACCTAGGACAAAGAGTCTATAGATTGGCTTCAAGTTGCCCCCTTTGCTTAAAGAACACCAGGGAAATATGTAGCTATATCACTTATATATAAATTGTTTGATTGATTGGTGTTTAATGTCGTACTCAAGGGTATTTCACTTATATGACGACGGACAGAAATACAGGACATCACAAACA
>JARFOD010023425.1:0-10885 GCA_031763545.1 Mopalia muscosa
TTTAAAGTACAAAAAAAGACCTAGGTCCACCTGTCCAACTGGACACCATGAATTGAACAATTGCCTCATTTGGACACCCTGTTTCAAGAAACTTTAACATGGAGGAGATAGGGAAACTGTCACAAGTGGACACCCAGTTATTCGAAAAGTGAAGCAAAATAACCATTTTGGACACCATACTTTGCATTTTTGGCTAAGCCCCTGTCTAGGTGGTTGGATGGAGCAATATATGAGGGGCAATATGACCTAATCTGTTTGTGATGTTTTTGTATTCTGTCCTGTGATTGTCCTTGTTTGTGGCCAGTGATGTCACAAGAGATTTCCTTTACCCATTGGGCTGGCTAAATAACATATGAGTTCATTAAACCTGAACCATAAAAAAAAAATCAGCATTCCTTTTAAATCCCATATCAAAAATATATATTTGGGTATGTATATACCAAATCATCAACATATCTATTTGTTTGCTTGGGCTTTTATGTCATACTTACTCCACTCATTATTGAGAGCTACTGGGACACAGATACATAGTTTCTTTCATCTTAAAAAATGGCTCAGCAAAGAAAATTCCCGATGAACAAATATATGTTTATAAATACCAATGAGAGTCTTGAAATTCAAAAGTGGGATGTTTCAGGCGGTCAAACAACCGTGAATTATGACCTGTTTAGCAACCTTATTTTGGATTTATGTGTGTGATGTCATTTAAAAGTGGCATAGGGTTGGGAGGCAACATGAAGCCAATCTGGTTATATTATGTCCTATAATGTTTTTGTTGGTTTCCTTCACCCATTGCCAATGGGCTGGCATGTGAGTGTAATAACCTTAAGTATGGTATGGCAATTAACCCCATTCAAACAAACAAATAAACAGACAACCATTTAAAAGTGCCACTATCATGAATTTTGTTGTGACACTGTCAAACGACTGCCTTTAGAGTCAGGTATACCTTCATAAAACCAATAGTGCACGTTAATGTGCATTTCAGAGATTAGATTACCTCCCTTGCATACTTTCAAAGAAGATTAACCTTGTTATATCTAATAGATTCATGTAACAACATTATAATAGCCTGTAAATAATAAATACTATTATTATTATTTTAGATGGGGTAAGGTGACAGTCAGTAGAGAGGTTTTAAATGACCTTCTACCAGGACCTGTCACGGTCATATTTGAACGCTCACCCGAACTCAATTCTGCCCTTAACGCGGGCACATCGTCTGTGGGGATCAGAATTCCTGATTATCCCTTTGTTAGGAGAATAGCCCAGGAGTGTGGGCAACCTATAGCGTTAACTAGTGCCAATATCAGCTCAGAACAAAGCCCGCTTTCTATCACGGTAAGCCAGATGTACTTGTTATAAGTTCATAATATTTTAGATTATTTATCTATATTAGTACTAAGGGTTTGAGTAGCTGTTCAACTGTAAAATTGTTAAAATCGGAAGAAGTAAGTTATGGTCTGCCCTGTTTAGACATCAGGAGCCACTTTCACAAAATGTTGTACGACAATAAAATATTGTACGATATTTTTACGCTATAGTTTAATATGACATGATTTTATGGTACGGTATTTATTTGTCGTAGGACATTTTGTGAAAGTGGCTCCAGCCCTATAAAATCCTGAATATGTGTAAGTTGGCAAGCTACCTGTGCACTCATGTTTTAATATGGCACACAGCTGTGGTTCAGCAGTAAGCATGTCAGCCTACTTATCTTCAGGCTTTCCAGTCAATCAGGCGGGCGGTTCGAGGGAGCTTCATGTTCCTCCACCCATTGGGCTGGCATGTCGTCATATAAGTGAAATACCCTTGAGTACGACGTTAAACACCAATCAAACAAACAAACAAACAAATCTAGTAATCATGCGGATGGTTTTTACAAGATTTCCCCTCAACTTTCCACCCTACTTAAGCAGGAAATAGTGGACAACAAATGGACAATCCTGAGTGAATCATATGAGTGAATTATCTCGAGTACAATGTTTAAAACCCTAAACAAACAAACAAACCAACAGTTAACTAAACTACTCTTGAATGCAACAATGAACACCAATCCACATACAAACTAGCAGTTTTAATTAAATGAAACAAACTTTTGCCTAAACTGTTGTCTAATCTTTCAGGAGTTCAAGAGTTTATGGCCTGACCTTGACCTTGTATTTGATGGAGGTCAATTAGATGATACTGAAGGGTCAAGGTTAGGTTCTACTGTTGTTGACCTAACTCAGCAGGGTCACTTCAACATCATTAGACAAGGGAGGTAAGTTAACATTTGTTATTGTTGTGTAACAATGATGCAACCAAATGACAGTGTCTTGACAAGGCTAAACCTTGTACTATTTAACTGCATCTTAATCAGTTCATTCTGCTTTGATGCATTAGGTCATTATGTATATAAGAGACTTGATTGGTCCAAAGATAAATTTTTCCTCAGTTTTACTCTGCCCCCTAAAAAATAAGAGCAACATATTTCAGAATGTTAAGGTGGAAATGATAACAGTAACCATGTGGGTGAATCAACCTTAAAATCAGTTGCGAGTTGTTTTGGGGAGCTCAATGAGCTGTAGTGCTCGTTGGGTAAATGGGAAACATAAAGCCAATCTTGCTGACTGCACAGTTGAACTTTGTATAATTCTGAATGTTTGGGCACTCACTATTAGACAATTATATCTGTATACAAATGCATTCATTATAGCCACTCATAAAAGGTGATGGTTTTTCCGAGGATGACCAGGACCTGTCACTCAATGGGGTTGTCTAGTAGTTAAAAAGGGAGATAAATCTATCACTCATATATCTGACAGTGCCATTTATGTCATTAACCAACCATTGAAAGTAATTGCATACTCATTACACGCTATTGTTAGTCAATGGTGCAGGTTACAATTTTGGTGATATGAGTACATATTTATCCCCCCTTTTCACCACTGACTAACTCTATTAAATTATATTGTTAGTAGTCAATGACATAGGTGGCAATTTAGGTTATGTTAGTGTCATAGTTATCTCCCTTTTTGACTGATGGCCAACCTCATTAGTTCAAACCATTTCAGACAGCAATTGTTTATGCATTTATCTAAGGCTAACGCCATTGGACTGGCTGTCTAAAAAACAGATTTGTTTATAAAAAATCAAAGTCTGTATAAAGATTTGAATTAAAAACTGGTAGAAGGTGATTTTAATTGGATGTTCAAAAGAACACCTTGTTCTGGCAATACGGAGGTTTTGAGTTATGATGTTACGACAACAGAGTGAAGTCCCTTTGCAAAATGATGTTGCCACTTTATGGCACGGAAGGGCAGACTGCCTATGCTTTAACATTGCGGGTTGTTGGCTTTTAGAAAATTGTAACTTTTGCAAAGAATTATGTGTTAAACTATGAGGGAGAGGAAATTCATATGGTTTCATTAACATTAACTGTCTTATTTGCAATATTCCCTATACCACCTAGGTTAAAACCGATAACGTTATTTTGCAAAGGGACGCCACTCTGTTGTTGTAATGTCATAACTGGAAATCCCCGTATTCTAGAGAAACTTATATTCTTTTGTCAGAGGCTATAAGCTTAAAGAAAGGATTTGTAAATAATCGATGATGAAAATAAATGTGCATTTCTTGTACCTTTTTTTTTTTTTTGCCGCCAAGTGCCATGGTTATTTTCTTCACATAGGGTGTCCTACAAATGAAATAATCATAAGTTATTTGGTACCATGTTGCACCAAACACTGTGGGTGATCTGAGAAAGGCAAGTTTAAGTATGCTATAAGAACAGTTTAATTTACAGTCTTATAATTGGCATCGGAGGAACATTTATTATTCAAAATAACTCATACTTCTAAGATATGGCTGTCACCACAGGCTGTGTTAGTTGTCTGTAAACTGGTGGAGTACATTGCCACAATACAAATAAATACTATTTTATTTTTAAAAAATAGGCCAATAAAGTCATCAACCCCAATCATTTTAATTAATCTACACCCCTGTGGCAGTGTGATAGGTTTAAAAAAAAAAACAACAATGATATACTAAAACTAAAATATATTGCAAAACAACAAACTAAATAATCTTACAGATATGATATAATAAAGCCAAATAGGTTTATTATACACAAACTACTTAACAATCTTTTTCTGCTTTATTTGTAAGCTATATTTATTGCAAAGAAATTTCTCTTAAATAGTTTTTTTTACCATTTTAATTACCGTTTAACATATAATGTTATGATGCCAGATGGTGAAAACCTAATTTAAAATTCTAAAAATTCTAAAAGTTTTTTTTGAGCCTTGAGTTTAACTTTAACAGAGAGCATGTTGTGAAGTCATTGACAAGGCCTTGTGGAGGCGTTATGGATTAATAGTTATCACAGCCGAATAAGCCCCTTAGGCCAGCCATAATAAGTTATTTGTTTCCCGTAACCCTACCTACCCCAAAAAATTTAAGGCAGAAAATGAGGCACCCTTTTTAGTTAAAGAGTTATTTTACTAAATAAAGTTATATATTTAGTGTTGTAGTAATTACATGCTGCGAAACAAAACTGCCTTAGTTGCCTTAGTCATATAAGCACAAGATTATTAAATAAGGCATTTTTTTCTGTTAGGAGTCAGTTTAAGAAAACAGTGCCACTTTTGGCTGTATAAGTGCCTAAATCAGCTGATCGATCAAAGCTAGCACTCTCCTTCAGTCCAGTAAGTGTTTCAAAAGATGTGTTTGTTAGGTCCATTTGCATAATGACTTGAAGCAAGTAGCTAGCATTATTTTTTACTTTTACAAGTACTGCTATCAATCAAACATTGTGAAAGCCATCAGATTATAGAGAAAAAGCAAACACTTATTCTTTAGATGAAGGTGTGTCAGGTAGACCTGTGTTTGATATTATATTTGTTTATTCACACTGAAAACAGCAGTGGAGTTTTGGTGTTTACCTATGTAATTCATATTAGCCATTAGCCATAAGTTTGTCTTGAAAGTGCTATAAAAAGCTTCTTCCATTCATGGGCATGTCTCCCAATATAGTATAATTCTCAAGCAAAGTACAAATGAAATTACATTTAAGTGGTTTTGGTTTGAAATAAGCGCATGTTTCACACGATCTTATGGTGGTTTAAGTACACCTTCTCTGTCTTTGGGTGGTCAATGCTAAAGGGCAACATAAGTTATTAATTGTGGAATTTCTAAATGTGAATTTCCCCTGTAATCTTTACAGTCTTTATTCTTATGTGGCTCCGGCAATCATGGGAGTGGTTTTTACACGGTTTCCTCTCGGTTTTCCATTGTAATAAGGCAAGGAACAGTGTGAAGTGGTCAATCTGATATTGTTTAAGTGAAATATCCTTGAGTACGACGTTAAACCCCAATCAAACAAACAAACAAACAAACCTTATATTGTTTTGTCATTGACTCTGTAAATCTTCATTGACAATCAAGTCAATGCCTTTGTTCAAGTGGTGTTTTCTTTTTATTTCAGTGCCTATAAAAACACAGTAAATCTCTTGTCAAGCAAACACAACTTGAAGGAAGTCAGAAGATAACATAGTAGGATTTAGACATATTTTCAAACTTTAAATTATATTAAAATACATTTTATTGCATTTAACTTTATAAAAGTTTTTTGGAAAGTTTCTTTATTTCTTTGGGTCCAGTTTTTACACAGTTTGATGTCAATTTGTGGCAGCCCTTTCATAATTTTGTGGACATTTTTCGTAGCCTGTTATCATCCATTTTAATATGTAGGACATTAATTTGAATTTTGAAATAGTTATATCAAATTAATTTCTATAATCTACGAATTATAAAGTAACTTTCATTATAGAATTTGTGTTGTTTAAATAGGTATTTTATATAATGCAACTAAGGGGGAGCTTCCTGTTGCCCTAGTCAACTTAGTGCTTTTTTAACTAAGGGGCAAGATGAATGGTATCTGTTTGATTTAATTTTTGATTGCCCTGTTTTGTTTACTATTTGCTAGTGGTGTCGATGGTGGTTTCCTTCTCCTACTGGCCCGCGGCCGTGGCTTAGTGGTAGCGTGCGCTACGAGCGTTACGAGGTTTCCTCCCGGTTTTCCAAACAAACAAATAAACAAACCTTCTCCTACTGGCTTAACATTCCATAGACTAACTTAAATATGTACAGTGTAAAACTCAAATCAAACAAGGTCTGCGGCTGTGGCCTAGTGCTTAGCATGTGCAAATACTAATCCTACTCTAATTTACCATTCAAGGGATCAAGTAAGTCTTGTCCATCATCAGGTATAGGTCACAGGATGGGGCTCCAGCAATCACAAAGGTGGCTTTTTTTTTACCAGGTTTCCTTCCAGTTTTCCATCGTAATACGGCAAGTAGCAGTGTGTAGTGGACGATCCGTCCCTAGAGACAAAATGTTCACCACCACCACCTTCAACACCAATTAAATACTCAATGTGGTTTTATGTGACTCAACAATGTTCATGGCATTTGTTTTAAATTTCCGCTTTCACAAGTTCACTGTTTGGGAACTGCATCAACCCACTGTCTGTTTATGTAAAATAATAATACTCTCTTTTTTGGGTCATGTAACACCCACAGGCTTGATTCTCCTTGTTAACTGCAGATATATGAGCCAGTAAAGCCTGGCCCTTCTTGCAATAGTGGGGGGATGTGTGTGATTTGTTTGTTTGTTTGATTGGGGTTTGTCATACTCAAAAGTATTTCGTTTATATGATGACTGGTTGTGCACTTCACACTGTTCCTTGCCTAATTATGGTGGAAAACTGAAAGGAAATCTTAACTTTTTAAAAAAAAAACAGGGATTGGGGGAGCCATCTCCTGTGATTCCCTCATATACCTGAGAGTCAACAGACAGACTTGGTCCTTTGAAATATGTGTTTGATTGACATTACTAGTCTCCTGGAAGTCTTTTTTTGTTTTATATACAAACTAATAAATTTTAGGTGTACATCTTGTAAGTAGAAATAATGCCAATATTATATCGAAACAATTTATGTATGTTAAATCAGTTAATTAGTTTCATATGGAAATTAAATAGAAGATTTGCTGCTTATGTTAAACAGTGAGTTATCATTTTCCTATGTATCGATCTAATGCCCATGGCTGTGGTTTATTGGTTAAGGTGTCGGCCTACTGATCCTTCTTCGATCAGTTTGATGTTACACTCACATCTGTCAACCATCTGGTATGCGTCACACATTGTGGCTCAAGGCATTTTTTTTTTTTGGGGGGGGGTGGGGGGTGGGGAGTTAATAAGGCCTTCTTGACATTTTCCAATATATTAATATCCAAGGAACAGTCTGAAATGAAGAACGGTTGCCATATAATTAAAACCCCAATCAAACAAAAAAACTCCTTAATAATGAGGCATGGGTGTTTTTTTATGCTCTTTTTCTTCTATTTACCCAATGCCTGTCTTGAAAATTGGCTCTGAACTTAATATCACAGGGATAGACCATGACTGGTTAAGATATTATCTTCAATGAAACTTAAATGAAGAGTGTATACAATGTTGTCGCCATGATTTGTAAAAGGTGTTATAACTATTTTATACTTGTGACAAAAAATCTACTTTCAATATATATCATACTTGAAAATTACATTATACATGTGCTTTTTAAAAATAAATAAATCAAAAATCCAATTTGTTCTTTATTTACTTGAATTTGAAGTTATTATCTGATTAATTCATCTTAAGTAATATTTCATTAAGTAATACTGCAGACGAGTATGCGATCGTCACCATCTAGATACTGCGTTCTAGATCATTGTTCTGTGCTTGAGTTCAAATCCAACGTTTAACTACTCGAGCAGTTCTTACAACAGCTGCAGTGTCAATTATGTCAAATCAACTATTCAGCTATGAAAAACAGCTCCAAATATATTACGTCAACAAAAAAACGTCAACAAAAAAAACGGAAGAAGCAAGCTTAACATAAAAGCTTACCATGAAAAGTAATTTGTAGAACAAAATTTCTCTAACAAACTACAACCTTAGCAAAATCACCTCAGCAAATAATTTTGAATATTTAAATAACATTAAACTAAATAAAAAAGTAACATGAAAGGTAGGTCTAGGAAATGAATGATATTAACTGAACATAACAGCACAACCGCCAAAACGGACACGGAAAGCGCCAAAATTCCACCCTCTCCATTGCCTTCTCTTTCTATTTCCTTCATGTCCTTTGGCTAAGGGCAGTTTGTTTGAAGAGTAGCAATACTGTCTTAACTTAGCACTGGAGCAAAATTCACCTTCACACATTATAGAAATGCTTCACATCTTGGTTGTGTTAGTGTTAATTATTGTTAGAATACACCGCTGTCATATAAGTGAACTACCTTTAAGCACTGCGTAAAACACCAATCAATCAACCATTGCATTCAATTCTTTTCTGCTAGATCCAGGTACCGTAATCAAGCGCCAGTTCGATCAGCCCCCAAAGATTACTTAACAATCCATGGAGATGTGTTATTTTGGACATCAACATAGAATAATGTGAAACCGCTTACCTGATCAATTGAGTATGACCTGCCAACATTTATAATAGAACAAAATGATAATCTTAATGTTCTCGTTCCACCAAGTTTCCATCATTGTGCTTCTTAAGACCCACTTCATGAATATTGAAGCATGACACTGCCAATGTATTTGAAATTAAAGCAATCATGTCAGTTTATTTAGCAGAAACGGAAATGCTGTGACATAATACAATCTACATGTAAGTGATATTGCCACCAATCAAGGAATGTGTGCTGAATTCATGCACTCACCAGAATGATCTAAGAACCCTACAGGGCCGAGGGGCAACGATGATCGGACACAGAAGGCAGCTGGAATCTAGGGTGCAACAATATGACTCGAAGTTGAAGTATCCAAGAGGCGGCGCTAAGGGATGTCACTCTGGATGTTATAACAGTTGGCGCTACAAATACATGGACTCCCAACAGTTTTCAAGATTTGTACTCCAGTTCAAATGAACAATTGGACAACAGTGAAGTACAAAATCTTGCTACGCTATTGTGCAAACTTGAAAATGTTGCATGTGATTAGTTTGATTTGGCCAATTTCTGGACAATATAGCATTGCTTTGAAACAGGTGTCACAAACCCTTTTAGGCCGAGATTATGACGAAGAACATCAGTGTTTTGCACACAGAAAAGAGGCTCATCTTAAAAAAAGTAACATCATCCAGCCGCCAACGTCTGACTCGGCATCAGCACCAGTCATGACACCTAAGAGAGACGGGCTGTCAAATGTTGTACAGTCACACAAAATTGTATTTTCTGTGCCATTGAAATGTGAATACGTGGACACCTTAGCCGAAAACGAATGGTTATTGATTGAAACTTGATGGAAACTCCTCATACTGGCAAATAAAAAATCGGAAATGAAGATCACCATATGGAAACAACTTTTTGACAAAGCATGGGATTTTCGAATTTACAATATCATTCGGTCTATGTCATGCCCCTGCCACTAATGCCCTTGTTATGAAGCTGGTTCTTCATGGCGTAACCAGCAACACTGCCCTTGTATTCCTAGAAGATATATTTGCTCCTGGATAGAAGTTAAATCACCATCTAGAGCACTTGAAGACCATATCAAAACACAACTGCTGACACAAAATCTTGTTTACAGTCACCTGTAACATGTACTAACTTACAGCCTGAGATTTCCTCCAAGATCTGCCAAGTGTAGGTTATAATTTTTCAGGAAATTACCACTGTCTCCATGCCCAAGTCTTAAAATAAACTCTTCAAATATTATAATGTTTACAATTTTCTCCCCGATTAGCAGCAAAGTGCACAACACAACTCTCCAGTTTTACTGCCCTGGGTTGAATCATGACAATCCAAGCCAAAAGCCCATAAAACATACAAAGTTCAAAGAGGCCACATGCCATGCTATCATTCTAGTGTAAGGGATCATTTGGAATTGTGTGGATTTCGACTCAAAACACCTCCCTGGAATATGTACATATTGTTTACGGGGGATGAGTTCATAAAATGGACTGAATGCATACCATTGTCCTCCCAAATTGCGGAAGTCACTATGTGGGTCAGCGTAGACTATTTCTTCTCAAGATTTGGCTTCCCACTCAAAATTCAAACGCATCAAGGAAGTAGCATCGAAAGTAAGTTGTTTCGGTATGTGTGTGAGCTGCTATATGTTAACAATCAAGAACAACCCCATATATGACGTCAGGAAAAAGCAAACTGAGAAACAAAAAAAACAACCTTTCTATGGATTTATGATATCAAAGTCATGGGAAGAACTGTTAGGTTTGTGACATTGTTACCTCCTTGACTCAGCCAGTTTGAACCTCAACTTAGGGTTAATCATTAATTTGGAAGGTGCTGGGCCACTTTTGCCTTGCTTCAGGATTCTATACTCGAACAAAACTTTCAAAATTATAATAACTTAATTTCTTAACACCAAAATGAATGGTCTTTACGTCACGTCCAGCTAATCCACTAGAGGACGGGTGATACAGCGCTGGTGTTACATGTTGAATACCATTTGCTCCCAGAAATGCTTCAAACTTGGAACATTGCCAGTCTCTAATAGATTTCCCCCATTCGACGTAACGTCGTTCAATTCTTTCTATACACTTCAATCTATGGTGAGTATGAATTTACTTATTTAAGTATCATCTGTCCTTCGTATCCCGCATATCGGCATATAGTCGACGTCTCCATGCCTGGGACGGAATTTTTCACGGGTGAAGTTGTGATCTACAGCGTGGCGTTATGACAACTTAAGACAAGAGCTTACTTTAATATCTAAATCGGCTGCCGTTTCCAACTACCATACTTACCTTCTAACAAGGCGTTTCATTCTCATCATAGCTGGATAAGTACTGAGTCACTTCTGTCGCATTGTCTCCTTTCAGGCG
>JARFOD010023436.1:0-10885 GCA_031763545.1 Mopalia muscosa
TGAAGTCTCTATCTTAAGCGGTTTGGCTTCTATCCTGTTCACGTCGTCATCAGGGAAAGTTGGACCGACAGACCGACTGACAGACAGAGTGAGTTATAGAGCTGCTCAGTCGCAGCTAAAAACCGGCGATTTCCGGAGCCACATGACTCGCTCATATACCTAATGATCGAAAGGTGGACTCGAACCCGTGAACGGTAAATCGAAGCATGTTCAGTTCAGGAAGCACTGAGCCACGGCCGCGGGCTCAAGGACGCAGAGAGATTTACATGTATAAAACTCGTGCTAACATAATAAACATTTAACACACAGATGGCAGAGCTATGCAGAAGATTAGGACTGGTGAGAATAACAAAAACTCGCTTATTCATAAACTGACAATAGCATTAAAATACATTATTAAATGCATTTATTTTGTTTTCAGTGTACATATCGCATTTAGGTTTTTTTATCAATTTATAAAAGGATATCAGTTTACGAAGTAGTTAGATTATGCATTTAAGTTACTTTATCACTTTATTGATGTTCATCTTCATTCCAGTTAAATAAATTGTAACAGTAATTTGATGACCTATTTAATTGAAAGTGAATGAAAGTACTGAGATCGTTATTCTTTTGTCATTGCTTACACTTTTTTTATAATGCTATCTTTCATACATTTTTCTAAATAATTTGTTACATTTTATCATCTTCTTTCATTAGACATTACTAAAAATGTTTTAAAATAATAACTTCACATTATCTGTTTGGAATGGTTATCATGTATCATGCCTGGTACATGGCGTCTCAACATAGGAACAGAATTTCAATTAATATTTTATGTCTCCCTTCAGATTCATCCATGTTCACTCGCTCTGTATAGATAAGAACAGCCACAAATGCAGATGTAATTCCATATAGGGACTGGCAAGAAGAATTTAAATCTAAAGATCCAACCCTGTGGAAAGGTCTAACCAGTGCATCAACAGATGATGCCAGAATTCATGTCTTGAAAGATGGCTCTCATGGTGAATCTAGTTCAGCAAAAGAAACCGATGATGAAAACAAATTTAGAGATAATGGCATAACTTATGATACAAGTATGAGACGTGTCGAGCCAATCATAAAAGAAAATGAAGCTATTAACTTGGCTCCTGGAGAAGGAAGATATCCACTGAGACTACAAGAAGATAGATATGCTGAACCCTTAGCATTCGCCGATCTGTTTCCCATGTGGCAAGTTAGGATATGACCCTAAAATGACCAGCGCTTGTCTTTGAAAAAGTACTTTAACACTAGATTATTAAAAAAAGATTCAGAAATACTGAATATATGTGTTATGCTTTAGCTGTCTCAGAACGACAACAAATGCAGAGCAACATCACAACAGCACTCCGAAAATGTAAGGGATCAATTGTGACAGCAAAGGACGTTAAACACCATGATCAAGTGATAAATATAATTCACCAGGATGCCGGTTCAGATTTCTCTAAAATACTAGAGGTTCACCTGCGTACAAATGTTGCATGATTTGTTAGCCGTGGTAAAACAGTGAAGGGTGCCCACATGGTTCTTGACTTTGTCCAGTGCGGAGACTAAGTGTCCAGAAGTTATAAGGGTTGTAGCTGAACAATGTGGTAGATATCTGTCGGATGCAGAAATTGCATAAATGACCTGGGAAGAGAAAATCATGTACGTAAACTCAAGTACCATAGCCCGTTACGATTATAGAGTCCGAACATATCTTAAAGAAGTCCTTTTATCCTCTAATATACTAGGAGACATTACAGATTATGCTGTGAGAACTGAATTCCTGCAAAGGGGTTCTCCGCATATACATTGTGTTATATAGGAGAACATTACTCCAACGCTCCAGTCATCTGATGAAGAGTTAATACATATAGGCTAGCACATTTCCTGTTGTTTACCACCGGATGACAAAGACCTTTACAGAACTGGTTCAACAGCATGTACATGGACGAGGATGTCGCAAATCTGGTAAGGATTGTCGCCATGGATTCCCTCGTCCACCAACAAACAGGAGTATTATTTGTAGAGCTGAGGGTCTTTCAACGGATGCTCATAATCCTGCAACTTTAAGTAAACTGATATAATCAAAAGTGTGGAAAGTCCTTAATTCTGACAGAGTAGACCTGGGAAACCTTAAAATGTCTGGAGTGTTCGATCTTGCTAAGGTTAACTATCAAGATTATGAAGATGCTCTTAAGAAATGCTGTCATACTTAAAAGGAATGTGTCTAGTCTGTGTTAAAATTATACTCCTGAGCTATTACGTCCCTGGAAGTCAAACATGGATATCCAGTTCATCATGGATGCATATGCCTGTGTGATGCATATATACTCAGTCAAAAAAGAAACTTCACACTCATAAAGTTCTTAATATTTTCTTGTATTAAGTTCTAAATACTTTCTTGAAACTTAATACAAGATATATTATTATTAGAGGTAAATGCGTTAACAAAGACACACATCACCTCCGACGTGCACAGGCATGCCTTTCGTGCGAGCATACATCAAGGATAAAGCATGTTTCTTTGTGTTCCTAGTCACGTGGCCTTATAGGACAAATGTAATTGAGCCCACGTGAGCACAGTAGAGTAACATCTCGAGAAAACAAATTTTTACAGTAAATTATCCGTTGATTTGTAATGCCATGACTGTCAAACATTGACCATGAACGTGCCAATGGCATGCTGAATACGTGTGGTATACGACAGGTAATTTCGTACAAATTTCAAGGGGGAAATATATTTGTCTAAAAGTACTCCCAGTATGGCTAGATTTGCTAATGACCGTTGCGCTACTGTAAGTGTTTCAAGTTTAGCTTTTCTTGTCGCTGTCCTTAGCACAAATTGTGTGTCGCCCTGCTCTGAAATAACTGATTCCTGATTGGATATTCCCCAGGATGTCTCGACAAAGTCTGTAACGTCTTAATAGTGTATCCGATGTTGGGGCCTCCCAACGGAATGAAAATAAATTTGCGGACCAGCCCAGCTAGGCTTCGTTCCGAATGTCCCTCAAATGGTAATGGAAGTGTGCTTACCGGCATGTTGAGGCTGTTGGTTTCCGCCGGGTTGATGGGCCGTGGTCCCCGAACTCTGTATCGTTGTCATTGACTGCATCACTGCTTCAATGTAAAGATCATCTCCACGGGCTGTTGCCATTGGCATTGTTGCTATTGGATTTTCCATTTGGTGTTCCAAATTTTCCTGTTGGACAGAACTTGTACACAAAGCTTGTGTACAGAACAAGTTTCTGTTGGCCCCTAGTTATCTTTGATGCCGCTAAATCATCCTCATCTATGAGCGATTTTCTGCCCACTGGTTAAGCCTATTGGATAGAACTATCGAATAAAGTTTAGCAGACACACTCAAGAGTTATGCCTCTGTACATACTGTTCCAGAAATATATTTACATTGAGATCGTTATTAACATTACCCTTATTTTTAATAATTTTATTAACTTCTTTCCAGAAATGTGTATGAGAGTTTTTGGCTGTGTTTTTCAATCGTTCTTTATTTTTAATTGCCCAGTTATTCCTAGCTTTACTTTTACATTTATTGTAGTCTTTCTTAACTTGCAGTTGCTTTTGCATGTTATAAAACTATTTTCGATATCTGTTTCTCTCATATCTGAAGTCGGATTTTTGATTTATACATTTTTTATCATACCAGTCATTACGGTTTACATTCCTATTGACAAAACCCCGTTTAACTGTTTTACGATACACATATTTGGCATATTCATTTGATATATATGAAACATTTAATACAACCTTATTAATAGCACGATTACTATTGTTATCAATACCATCTACTGCACTTAACATTTTAGACTGTTTAGTTTTAAGATTTCACTGAATTCATTGTTTCTGGTATCATACAAAACAATTTTTGTACAGTCAGTGATACATGCAGTAAATGCGTTAGGTTGTAGCATTTGGGTGTTCTTAATGTTAAAAGGTAAAGGCACATGATCTGAAAAGTCCAATATCTCGTCAACCCGAAAAAAACAAATAATTTCTATTTTACTCAAAAATGTTAACAAGTAATCTATGGTGTTACAATAAAAAGTATATTTACCAGGCTGATCTCCGTTGTGCCTACCATTTATTATTCTCAAGCCAGTTGTTTTACATAAACCAATAAGTTTTTTGCCGTTTGCATTTACCTTAGTGTCTAATGAGCGTAGGGCATTCAGCTCCACCTAATCATAATTCCTGTCATCCACAACGCTTATAAATTTGTGTAAATTGTCGTCAAATAACTAGTCATCTAAAGAGGAGGCACGCGCAATAAAATCACCACATGGAAATATGTTCTGTTGTGTTTTAATGCAGGTACACACACTGAACAATAGCCTGCGATAACTGGCTCCAAATTATCAGTACACCACCTTAAAAAAACAGATCAATTGCATGACCGCTGGGGATGTGTATTTGAACTGAACATCAGACACGGAGAACTAATAATTGTGGGTGGTAAAACACACATCTATACCGACTACTCATGCCTCCACTAGGACTCCTACTGATCGTCATACGATCAAATTTCAGAGTTAAAACTGCCATTTAAAAGCATTGTTTTAAAACTATGTTTTAAAAAATGAATTCAATAGATACAAGTCTATTTCGCCTTTTTATTCAATTAAAAAACCATTTTGTTAGTTAAATTTTTTGGAGTAATCTTTAAACAATCTGGAGGTCAATCATTTACATACGTTTAGGCTGCATTCTCAGCTTTCATTTTTCTTGATTTTATCATTTAAATCATTTATTACTCTTAAACTATTTGCACTAAGTCTTTGGAATTTGGCACAGACAATCTTGAAGCCATTATCTAAAAACTGTTATGCAGTTTTTTATATTCACTTTGTTTTGAAAATATTTAGCAAACATTTTTTTACAGGCAGATTTTTTTTTTTGTAGGTATATTTTTATCAAGTTTTCAAAAAATAACATGAATTTAGACAAACCCTATGAGAGTATTTTAATTGAAATACTTGTCTACAAAAGCATGCAAGTTTGGAAAAAAATCTCAAACCATCTGAGAAAATAAGATCTCAAACCATCTGAGAAAATAAGAGTTACAAACAAATGACCATTACAAAAACAATACTTGACGTTTTTTCTTTATCAATGCCATTTCAAAATAAAATGAATCATAATATGACATTATATTTAGAATCAAGAAATCCTCAGCTTTCTAAATATATATGATGTTAATATAATATGTTACAAATAAAGAATAAATATTATTATATTAGACGAATTACTTTTATTCTAGTCTACATCATTTTATTTTCCCGGCGAATCAGACGCGTAGTAGGCCTAGGCTATTGCTCTCTACAGAATCGGTCGCTATTGAAGGCCTATTTAACTATTGTAGTTTCCCTCGTTTATTCTTCGCTAGAAAATAACAGATGCTTTGCGAAATGCAGAGGGTGGATGTCCTTCCAATCGGAATTTACTTTTTGGGCGAACTCATTGTTGCTAGATACAAGCTGTGAGGGAGAAGTCTGTAATTAAGGCCGTGGGTGCATTTATTTTGCATATCTACAGAAGAGTTCCACTCACCTTTTTATTTTACAAAAGTGAAAAAAATTTCCAATGTTAAATAAAGGCTTATTTCAGATATGTTGAATTCTTTTTTACAAAAGTGAAATTCTTTTCAACATATGTAAAATAAATAGTTAATTTTACAGACGTGGAAAAGAATTTCCCAATTTCCGCATATGTTGAATTCATTACCACATGTGTTGAATTCTTTTCCACATATGTAGAATTATTTTCCACATATGTAGAATAAAGTCATTTATTTGACATATGTGGAAAAGAATTGCACATATGTGGAAAAGAATTCAACATATTTGGAATAAAGGTAGAAGTGAAAAAACGGCTTGCCGTAGTCGTGGGTACTTTTATTTTAGAGTGTAACCCTGCGTGTGGCTTTACATGACCCACATTGGTGTTTACTAATGATGTTAGTGTTATCTACCAGGGCTGGCTGGTCAATCCCTGTCCCATAAATCTGGACGTTTGTATATCATGTGATTTGGGGTGTCAGCTTATAATCTGTAGATAGCCAATGGTCAACTTCCAAAAATGAGAAGGTCAAATGACCAAGTTTAGGTTTAATAAGTTGTCTACAATTTATCGTTCATTAAAACTATACTTCATTTCATATGTAAATCAGTTGTTTGCCTCAACCCTTCAATCAAACAAACAAACAAAGAAATCGTCACTTGCTGGGATGAACAGTCCAATACGAAGTTTAGATCATATTTTAAAAAAATGAATTTCCTTGCATTTTTGTTTATAACATTTACACTTTTTAATTTTTCCATTTCTATTATTCAGTATTCCAATTTTTAAGTCTGTTTAAAATGGACCAGGCCGTATACCTTTCACAGCTATCCCTTTATATAATGAACGCTAGATAGAACAACCAGTCTTTGATATAAATTACCAATGTGTAACATTAGACTACTAAAATGGCATGTGCTAAGATCAAATTGAATTTGACATTACTAACAATATCAAGTATATAACTGATTATACAGATTGTGAAATTTCTCACGGGACAGATAAAGCCGCTCATCAATTGTGTTATTATTTTCAAGATACGTTTAATACCTATATATAGAAAAGTAACAAAGATATTGTAACTGTTGGATTCTCTTCACTATGATTTTGTAGTTATTGATATCTCTTAGATATAAGTTAAAAGTGTCTGTATACGCTCCTACTGAGCAAATGCACACAATATCTGCCTTAAAATATGTTCATTGATGTAGACGGATACATCAAAGCGATGGGGTATCATTACCAATAAGTAAGTGATGAAGTGGAAAATTGTCAAATCCAAGAAAATGTAAAAAAAAATCAAGCGACAGAGAAACGCACGTTTAATTGTCAAGCTTATATACCCTTAAACAAACTTGTAACCTAATTAATCGAATGTACAGACACCCTGACAAAAACGTGGATTAATTTAATTCCGATATATTAGGAATTCTAAATCGAAAACGCTTGAACGTACTAATTGTATAATATCTGGGAATTTGGAAAACCATCTGATAAAAACAAACAGTAATGGTCCCAGTAAATTTTTCACACTATTTTGTCCTCAAAATCACTAAACCAAATAACTTAATTTAACTTCGGCCAGTTTAATGGATCATTTTCCCAAAAATAACATTCTATTTAGACTATATAATTCTCTCTAACTTTTCTCATAATTTCACGAATTAATGATCTAAAACATTACTTTTGGCTAGAAAAGATAAAAATTTAATGATAGACCAGGAATATAAGCGTGTATTCATTTTAAAATATATACAGGCGTGTGTCTCTGAAGTTATAAAACGATTATGTCATTGTGCAAACTTACATTAATTGATCTGCGATGTGTGCCTTCGTATTCATATCAGTCCATCATAAAAGCGTCTAGAATTTAAAACAACATTTGCTGACGTCTTATCCAAATATGGAAGATCATTTGTATTTGCATTATTTGTCTATTATATTATAACTTTATCCACAAATGTGTATGTTTCTTTATATTTTAAAATTGATTATTATTTAATATTAATAAATTTGGGATTTATTCCTGTTGGATATATCTTCATTATTGCTTGCGGTCACACTTAAATTCTTACAATAAAGAATCAATCAACAGTATGACAATACAACTACAGTTACCATGTGAACCACCAGAGTGTCGTCCAATTGAGAGCTTTTCGTTTAAACGACTCAAGATACAAGAAGAGTAAATTTTCGAAATTGATAGTTTTAATATGTATATCTAAAGAGAACACACCTCCCGGGTTTCCATCGTATTTAAGAAAGGAACAATGTGAAGTGCACAATCCATCGTCATATAAGCGAAAAACTCTTGAGTACGACGTTAAACCCCAATCAAGCAAATATCCATCACCCCAGGATATTTATCAGATTCTGATATCAGCTCGGGGTCGACATCTCTAATCCGATATAATTTGCCAATGTAATCCATGATAGACACATTTTCTACGGACATATATGAGCCCCTCAGAGTAACAGTGGTCTAATCGCAATTTTGAATTTTTAGAGAGTTATTGGTAGATTCAGGTAGCTGAATAGGTTTTCTATTTTCTGAATGAAATCAATAGTGATACAAGTCCAACTGCTCATTGTATAGTACCAGAAGTCTTTCAAGTAGAAGTATGAAACCAGACATTAGTTTCGCGCAGTTTGAATTTAAGAATCGACTGATGCTTTATGGGTAAAGTATAACGGTTGAAAAGCGGTAAAAACAGCGTTAACATGATATACCCATGATTCCACTCCTCAATTCATGTCCTTAGATATTTCTCTATGTCCCGCTAGGGTGCGCTTTATCATCAATCAGCGCTGGGTTGGTCACAATGCCGTTGAGACTGGGCAATGGCTGGTTTCATACTTCTACTTGATAGACTTCTGATAGTACATTATGTATGTTGGAGTAGAATTTACTTAGCTAGCTCTTTTCAACTTTGAGAGCTGTTTACTCAAAATGACCAAAACGGCACTTAGACCACTACTGCTCCGAGGGGCTCACATCCAAGTATCCCATATAATTATGTCGGTACACGAGATGATTGTATCCAAACCCTAGACCGCTATCCCAGGACATGTGCTATAAAAACATTTCCAGATGTCCCTTCAACGTATCCGTAGTAAAATCCTCTTGACATAGATATCTGTCAAAAATAGCACAGGTGGTTAACGCAATTTATTTGGTCACGTAAGATATGTGCTTACGCAATTTAACTAACTATAAACGGTTAAGAGTAAGTTACGTTTTTTTAGCGTACCAGCACAATGGGTATAGACAACCGACAGAAGTGCGAGGGACTATACGTAGCCTAATACACGTATGCGAGGGAACAATTTCAGTGAGGAATACCAAAAGGATTAGATCTAGTTTATGCATAGGCGTAATGGAGGGTGTATTTTTAGGGGGGCAGACTATTTTTTTATCGTGAATAAATATAGATATGTATGGTATGTAGACAGAAATACACAGTAATTAATGGAGATTGGTCGAAGCACATATAGCCTTGTCAGTTCTGAGTTTAGCCGCAGTTCACACCTAAAAGTGGCGGATTAGGATTTTATAAAAGGGAGAGGGGAGTTTGACTGTCATTACTTAATAGGCGAAAGCTCCGAGAATGAGGAAGCCTGTAGAGGCTATCTCAGCTAATTTTGGCTGTGAAAGCAATTCCGTCATTTTGATTGATCGATCTCAATTCTTGCAATTTTAAAAGAGAAAAAGGACAACAAAAGCCACGAGTATTTTGTTGTCTAAAAATGTAACATCAGTCTGCTAGTTAAGGATGTGCAGGAATTCTGCATTAGAACGTCGAGTCATCCGTTGCTAGCATTGATTTAAATAATTACTTCAAGGGAATTTTTTGGAGTTTTTTAAGTTCTTCGAACACAGTGTTGATATGACATTTCAGAGAATGATACAGTACAAATATATTGAAGAGATTGCTACTGAATCTTGGAAGCAGAACTGTCGTTTATTTTGGCAAAACTATAGAAACTATCACGTCTATTAGCTATAAATGTAGTTTTGTGGTAGCCATTTTTATTCAAAAACATCAGCACCCAACAAAACGGTGAGGGCCAACCCAGGAGCCGAAAGCTCTGAGAATGAGGAAAGACGGAGTGGTAATCTTTGCTGATTTTGGAAATATATTATGGGCAAGAAGGTTGATAAGATTGAGATTTTATTATCCCCATTTTTGGGGGGTCCGATTAGCCAAATGAGTATTTTAAGAAGCGAAAGTTTTTGGCCAAAGTTACGAAACTAGTGAGAATGTCAAAATTAAAATCCTTTCTAGTATGAAATATTGCTAAGCGAACCCGTTTTATGGAATGGGATACTAGTATGTTGTTTCCAGTCATATACTGCAAAACTATCGCACACAGCTCCAGACTGTATAAGTAGGCTATATGGTCCAAATTCCATTCATCCTACTAGATTTCCAATTTTTTTAGCATGATGCTGTTTGTTTTTTTTTTTCGTTTTTTTTCTTCCCTTTTAGGATCCCCGAATGGGCACAGTACAGTAGGACGTTCATGTCAATCAATCGACAAATCACATTTCCGTTTACGTTTATGCCACTCTAATCCGTTAAGCGGGCGGTTGGAGGGAGCTTCATGTTGCCCTGGTGCTCTCAGAGCTAAAGGAGAACAGGAAGCTGATCTGTTCGTGGTGTCTGTATTGCGTCCCCTTGTTGTCGTCCTGTATTTGTCCCGTCCTGTCTTTGTTTGTTGCCAGTTGTGTCGAGGGTGGTTTCCTTCCCCCAGTGGGCTGGCACGTCGTCATATAAGTGAAATGCCCTTGAGTACGACGTTAAACCCCAATCAAACAAACAAACAAATTCGTTAAATCACAGGTCTGGAAGATGTTTTGTGACCCAAATATAAATAGAATGACTCGATTCGATATTATAAACAAATTATGAAAACGTTAGATAGAGTTACTTCAAAGAATTGAGCATGAAAGAGGTAAAACCGTCGTAAAATAGATCAAAAATACGTTTTACCCGTTTTCTCTGCTTTCATTTTCCAGTGCACCCTTTTGGGGAAAATGTATACTCCTCGGCTGTTTTTGTACCTACAGAACTGATTTTTCGCACACTTCATCTCAACATATAAAACTGAAAAAATGTCATTCAGATTTTTAATATCTGTTTTCGCTTCTTAGATAAAGATATAAGAAGTTGAAATTTAACTATTTTGACTCATTTTTTGGATTTTTGACCTTTAACCCAGTATTGCAAGGAAACGAAGAAAAACATGAAATAATGAATGAAAGTTTTTTGGTTCACATAATGTATCATATTATTATGTAAAA
>JARFOD010023447.1:0-10885 GCA_031763545.1 Mopalia muscosa
TAAAATTTAAAATTTAAAATTTAAAATTTAAAATTAAAATTTAAAATTAAAAATTGATTGGGGTTTTAAATTAAAATTGATTGGGTTTTAACACCATCTGGCATCATAAGGTTCTTCTGCGATTATGATGGCGTGCCAGTCCAATGTGTAAACGAAATCACACTCCACACAAGTTGCAGGAAACAAAGACAGGACAATCACAGATTGGCTTCATTTTGCTCCTTAACCCTGAGAGTAACAGGGCAACAGGAAGCTCCCTCTGTAAAGATGTGTTGAGTTACAGAAAAAAATAGCCAATCTGATTTATCTTTGTTTACATTTGCTCAGGTGAATCAGAGTGATTTTCATTATAAAAAGATAAGGATGAGATTTCTTGTAAAACACTGGCTCGAGTTGGATAATTTTTCCCCATGTTAATGTTGCTCTTTGTTATGATTTGTTGTATAATTCTCAATATTTGGAAAAGACAATAAAAATTTACTAAGTTGACTGTACCACAAAATTATCTTTTGTAGCATACAATTGCCAACATAGATTTGACGTCACAAATGACCTCAGAACTGTTATAACATATTTAATTTACGATAGCATCACACGGTCATATCACAATAATCAACAGCTTATTACCATATAAAGACTTTGGAACATCCTCATCAAAAACCATTATATTACAGAACATAATAAATGAACAATTATAGTTTGCTGATATATCCATCATTTGTCAGACAAAGATCTGCCATTCTGGGATCCAGGTACCAGTGGTTGTATCTATCTTGTTATTAAAATTAATGAGGAATACAATAATATCATAGCACTAACCATTCTTCTGACAGCATTTCCTCTTTCTTTGACAGACCTGTTCTGTGGGTATCTGTGCCAGTGAGGGTAGAAGATGGGGGGCGGGGCAGGTGCCCTGTGGGGGAAGCTCTTTGTGTCAATGGTGATGTGATATTCCTCCAGGCCTGCCGTGGGAAGACAGGGGGATGAGGAGCTCCTGTATCACTTCCAGGCCGACCTGAAGGAGGTTTACCTAACACTGGATGACTGTTGAGAGAATAACCGTACTGAATCAGAAAGCTACTAACCATTTAACTGCCTTACCTGTATGTACGAAGCGCCATACTTAAGATTATTACACTCGCCATTGTGAGTTATTCGCAAAAAATATCATCTTCCTTGGTCTATTCTTACTGGAATATCATGGTCAATTGGTAAGTGCTCTTAACTGCATATACATGGGTTTCCAACGAGATTGACAAAACTGTTTTAAATTACATAAGTATCTCACATATGACAGCACACGATAACGTATAAGTAATTGTTCCTATCAATAAAACTAGTTTGTTAAGAAAATGCTCCAATCTTTAAGTGATGTTGTGAAAGGTTGTACTACCTGGAAGGGATCTTTGGAGTGGGTGGCGGCTTCCAATCATCATCTAAATCAGCCTAAGTCAGAAAAGAAAAAAAATATAACACCTCTTAAAACGAAAGCTTTTGAACAAAAGAATTTATTATTTGTGGATTTAAGTTTAAGGTATTTGGATTTTTTCCAAATGTAAAGTATTTTTAAAGTCATCTTCAAAAAATGGAATTTTAATAGGTAAATCTTATTTTTAAAATTACTTATTATTTTTAGTTATGCTTTTTATTTTACAACAAGAAGAAAAAGAGACACCCAAGAAACAATCCATTTTTATTTTCGACACTGATATCAGAGTTTTGTGCTTACCTTACAAAAAACCAACACAACTGTACATTTTACTACATATTTTCCATTTTTTAAAAATCAATTATTGATAGCCACAGGAATTTTTAAAAGATTTGACTTGCAACCACAAATAACGGCATTTAGGGCCTCCCATCCCAATGGGTGAAGGAAATCTGGCAACAAACGAAGACAAGTCAGGACAATCACAGGACATTACACAAAGACATAACAAATAGATAGGTTCATTTTGGCTGGGATTGCCGGAGCCACATTGTGTGACTCACGCATATACCGGATAGTTGACAGATGTGGATGGTACATTGCAGGAGCATTAGTAGGCAGACATACTGACCACTAAGCCACACCCGCAGGCCAAAAAGTTCTTGAACTAACAAAAGTTTACCATGTCAAAGTTGAAGTCTCCAAGATCTAATTCATGAAATTCATCTTCATCTTCTTCATCATCTGAGAATCGAGCATATTCAAGAGCTTGGAGAAGACGACTGCGTAAACTGTAACCTCTCCATGTTGCCTGTCACAAAAATATAATACAATTGTAATCTGAGAGCATTTAGTCACGATAGGTCAACATATTTGACTCCCAGATTTGCCTACCCTAGAATAAATTTGTGTGAAAAAATTGTTGTCTACCATTTTATGTATTATTTTGTAACAGCATTGTACAGAATACTAATTTGTGATACATAAATTATGTGTACAAAATGCTCCAGAATACACCGGGTAGCCACATCTTGACTCTAGTGCAAAGTAAAATATGTGATTTTCTGTATTAGCGACAATCCTTGGTAACAGGGGTTTCAAGTAAATGCATCCGTGTCAACACAAACCTATCAGGAAATTGTTAAGAGCACATTAAAATGGGTCCATAGACATAATTTAACCATGTCAGATTAGATCTTATTCTTATTTTAATTTTAGAAATTGGGCACTTAAGAATTTTATTTCCATTTTATCCAAAAAACATTGAGAAGTGTATATAGTATGAGTCTAGATCAACTGGGCAAAAATAATTTAACAAACTCTATTTAATAAATTGGATAATAGTCATTTAAAGTTGAGACATAAGACAGCTACCATTTACCTGAATTATTGTAGCGGCATCATCAAGAAGAGTCCATTTGGATTTCTGATCAGACGGTAAAGGTTTTGATACCCCAAATGCATTAGCACCAGTGCTGACAGTATCCATTTTTACAAATGTCTGGTTATTATCTGGTTGACTATCCACTTGGAATGATTTTTTATCTGTCATCCTGTCAGAAGCTAAAATATCTACCTTTCTCCTCTCATAATCATTAGATTCAGATGCTGGGCTTAAATTACTCAAAATCTCCCTGTTTTTATCATTTGCATAACTTGAATTCAGTACATTTTTTGTTATTTCTGAATCAATGGATTTAATTTCCAACATTTTTTCTTGAGAATTCTTAGTCACCATAGTTATCTCCCCATTAAGTGTGTTTATCGCAGGATTATCTCCCTTATCCGGCTCTGGCTTCTCTTTTTCCTGATCAAAATGAACTTGCTTGAAGTTAGTTTTCGTCTGTAGAATTTCAGTTTCACATGCATCCTGTTTGTTAGTACCAGTGGTCTGTGCTTCAGTTACTCTTCCCCTAAGTCTTCCAGAAAGTGGTCTAACTGTAGGTTTGGGTTCTGATGGGGCTGACGGCCAATTAACTGCCACCTCACCATACTCATGGGCATAGCGACTCTCAACTGCTAAATCAAAACTAGTCCGACAGAAGTGAGAATAAGCCTTGTGAACTGTCTCCAATTTTACACATTGATCATCTTCAACTCTGTATTAAATAAACATTAAATGGATAAAAATGTCACAAACAACAAAACAATGTCCTGAAAATGTTATCAGTACTAAATATAAGAAGGTGGTGCATGTTAACATTAAACATCAAATTTTACAAATGATCATTAAAATATCATTGAGGTGTAAATTAAATTCAATATTTTGTGAAACTGTTACTGTGATCTTTCAAAGATTTAAATCTATAACAAACATTTCCAAATCTGTTGGCATGACAATTGACCATAATGATTCAGAATACTATATGACTTACCTCAAGGAGAGTTGTAATTTATGACTGAGTTCCTCAACTCTCTGACAATAACTTAGACACATGGCCTCAAATGAAATACGTGGCTTGACATTAGTCACTGGTTCATTTCTCTCCAGTATAAGATCGTCTACCGTTTGTAATGATAACACTTTGGCAGCCACACATCTAAAAGTATACATAAACATGTATCACTAAAGAGAGATTTGCAGGTAAAAAAAAGGTAAACAAGTAGATCAATTTTGTTATTTCCTTAGTTGCGATAATATTTTTGTTTCTTTTTTAGCAAATTTATAAAACTGTTTAGAAAATTTCGAAAAGCTCTATTTATGGCCTGTGCAATTTATAATATTTACTCAAAAATACTTTAAATATGATCAAATAATATATTTTTTTTAAAGTTAAAATCCAAAACAGCAATCACTGATAACAAGAAACAATAAATTCCGCAATTTTTTTTTTTTTAAAGTTAAGCCATTTAAATAGGTATTAGCTGATAACAAGAAACAATAGATAAAGAAGTTTGCCTTGCTAATTGGAGTTTGGATTGAAGTTCACATGTTGATGGACAAATCAACCAATCATACATGAGGTTATCTTACCTGAATTCATCAGCCCCTGGGTTACCCTCCACCTGAACAGACCTCAGATGATAACACGGTTTTAAATGACCAGCTAACTCTTCACCATCTAAACATAAGTGAATCAAATATACTTTGTCTGTGGTAACTATATATAACCTAGACCTATTACCTGGTTATTACTTTATTATTAAAAAGCTTCAACAAATGAGCCATATACATCGTAAGTAAAAAGTTTGATCAAAGGAAGGAATATATAAACATGTGACACCATTAATTTATTACAATTCCAAAAATGATGGATTGTCCATTTCACACTGTTCCTTGCCTTAATACGTTGGAAAACCTGGAGGGAACCTCATAAAAATGCGATTGCCAAAGCCACAACTTGTGACTCACTCATATTACTGAGGGCTGAAAGACAGACTCGATCCTGTGAATGTTACATCAAAGTAGACTCAAAAAGCACACTCGCTAACCAGATTGGTCTAAGAATTAATAACATCAAAATAATTTAATGGAACGAAAAACTTACCTAATAGTTGATTATTACTGATATCTAGTTCTCTCAATAAAAGACAATAAGATAAATCTCCAAAATCTGATATACTGTCAAGAAAATAAAAAAGAAATACATTTTACCAAAAGTTGATATATTTCAAAATTCTATCCCAAAGTGTATACATGTACATTATTTAATAATACAGTTCACAACTTTAATATTTACTCCAATTAACTGCAAAGCTTATGGAATATTGTGACATAGGTGTTCAGTGGAAAATCTAATTAACCCATTTAACTTACAATTGATGGTGCTTTGATAATAACCCGAAATATTGAGTCAATATGAATTTTTCATCCTGTTTTGGAGTAGTCACCTTTATACTCTATTATAACTTCCAATACTTACCTATTTTGATTTAAATTTAATTTCTGTAGACAAGGTAACCATGAAACAAGGAGACTATCAAGGGAGGTAATACTGTTGTCATCTAGGTATAATTCTTGTAAAAGAACTTGATTTGAGAGAGATGGAATCTAGAAACAAGTAAGAAATAACAACGTTATAACATGATGCATTTAACAAATTTAAATAGCGAAATCTGGGAGAGATGGAGTTGTTTAATGACTTGTATTATTTAACAAGCAAGCATTTTGCTTGGGCTTTGACTACTAACTACAAAAAGTTTTTCCTAACTTTTAGAAATACTTAAGCAGCTTTATAAATACGGTCAGCTAAGTCAGCTACAAATTCTCACTATTTTATCAAATCAATGTTACAGTGTGGTCACTTTAGATTAAATAAATTGAAATTATTTTTATGAAAGAAACTTTAAACTTGAATGACAATAGATAAAAACAGTGCCAAAGTAATTATTTTAGTTGATGAACCGATGCACAATTCTTGTAGAAGAACTTGATTTGAGAGAAATGGAATCTATAAACAAGTAAGAAATATCAATGTTAAAGCATGATGTTTTTAACAAATTAAAGTAACGTGAAATAATCAAGTTTTAAATTATAATGAATACACACCTGGAGAATCGTGTTTCCAGTCAGAATGAGTGTTTGAAGCAGACAGAGTTTATTGATGTCCTCCACTCTCTGTAAGTGGTTATTGGAGAGGTTGAGATACTGTAGGGTGGGTGCCTCACCTAAACCCTGTGTGCTTATCAGTTGGTTATTACACAGGTTCAGTGTATGTAACTGTCTTAGTCCACACAACCAGCCTGAAAACATCACAACACAATTAAAGGCATTGTTTGCTTTTAATATCTAGAATGTTCACAAATTAGAGTAAGTTGGGGCCAAAGCCAGAACAAACTTTTGGCAAGCGATCAAAGCTGTCTTTATGTATATAACAAAGGTTTATAGGGGAATACTAAAATAATTTTAAAGAAGCCATATTATGGGCGAAATTGGAGGGGATTTAGGGTATACATGTCAAACATGGGCAACTTTTAAATTCTCTGCCACAGTGTAGAAATGGCTTGCTTTAGAAAATAATTATTATGGTTATCCAAAAAATAAAAATTTCAACAAATCCTGATACAATTAAATGTTTGATCAGAAAATGTTTGGCGTGTACAATGTGATGATTTTACCAATGCCATTCTGCACCAGACTCAACCTATGATTAATCCATGCAGAATTACAGCTAGTTAAACCTTGCTTTTTGTTTGTTTGTTTGATTGGTGTTTAACGTCGTACTCAAGGGTATTTCACTTATATGACAACGGCCACAAATACAGAACATCACAAACAAATCTGCTTCTCGTTACCCTCTAGCTCTGCTAGAAAGCAACCTCTTTCTCGCCTCTTACGATCGACCAAGGGAGTATTCTGTAGGGCCATGGCCCACCCGCTCTCTCACGGACAAAAAAAAAAAAAAAATATTGAAAAAAAAAAAAAAAAAATTGAAAATGGATGAATTACTCACCGATGTTAACGAGCTTCACATTGTCATCTGAGATAGCGGTAAGTGCCATTCCAGCATTATGTAACATCTGATGTTGATTCAAAGGATTCTGAACAACTTTTCCTTTTAATTTTTTCCCTTGTAATGATTCCACCAAATAACACAATTTTGTTCCATCTGTGAAATCAAATTGCAAATCTTCCACATAGGTGTCCCTTTCTCTTAATTGCTCATTGACCCAATTTGTAAAGGTGTTTTTCTGAATCTGAATCCACCTATCGTCCCCGCCTCGCATTGAAATAGCGGCGTGTCCTTCTTTCGACAGCGCCCTGCGCCCCACCATATCGGTGGAAAAATCATCATTACTTGTCATGTTGCCCACTCACAGTGCCCAAGCACCTGTAAAAATGAGAAATAAATGTATCATACAAATATCAGTAAACATAACTACAAAACAATAAAATAAAATTAAATTGCACAAATTGAGTTTTATTCGCATACAATCGTTTAAATTAAGTAACAAAATATATACTGAAACATGTGCATCAGAGTTATGCCACATAAACATTTACTCTAATGAGCTTTGGACCTCATGCGGGGACTGTCTTGAGTGAATACACTGGAGAAACGCCCCAAGATGAGGTAGGAAAGCTCATTTAAGTAAATGTTTTACATGGAGTAGCTCGAAAGTTCCTGTTTCCATTTATTAAATATAACCCACATATGAATCTCAAATAATGTATCAATATCATATATACATTTACTAATCAACAATATTTTGATAAGCAGCTCACAGGTAAAACTTGGTCACCCAGTTGCAATAACTTGCACATTTTATCTACCATACCGATGATGTACATAGATGTTTTGATTGCTAAGGTATTGGAAAAATGTGACTTAATAAAAACCGTTATTCGAAGCTTACCAGCGTGTTAGATGAGGCTACATCACAAATAAATGAATGTGATGGTGTAATAAACAATCCCTGTAAAGTAAAACACCAAACAGTTTAAGATAACTTGAGCCACTTTCCCAAAATATCGCACAAGAAAAGTACGCCATGTTAAACTACAAACAAAAAAAATATCTGATGATATTTTATTGTTGCATGACATCATTTTGTAAAAGGTACACATGTACACGTACACATTGAAATTCTTACTGTCCAGGACTGTGCTGTTCAATGGGAAAATGGACGGAACTGGGTCTTCCCATGGTACTGCAAACTTATTTAACGAGTACTGTTTTATACCTTTCCCAAATCGTTTGCACTGTTTGTTTAAATTTGAATTTTGACAAATTTTGACAATCAGATCACCAATGAAGCATATTATTGAGCAATTGTGCTCCCACAACCACCAAGAGCAAGAAATATACAGGGGAGGGGCAGGGGCACCCTCCCACAGACCACACATGTAAAGCTTGTGTAATGCTGATCTTGAAAAAAGTCAATTAAAGGTGAAACAATCTAATAAATATCATTGATATGAAGTTGACAGCAAATATTCCAGTGCTCGACCCATATGTTTGTTAAAGTTGACATCAAATATAAAAAAATGACATTTTATATCTGATATTGACATATTATCTGACCCTGAAGGGATTTGAGTAGGTCATACACTTCAGTCAGCTTTATCAGATTTCAAAATGATAGACGGCTGCTAAAATTAATAGAAGTGTAAGTGTATACTAACTGGAGATACACAGTGCTTCATTTGGTTCCAATTTGTTTGCTAGATTAGGGTTTAATACCATACTTTATAAGGCTATGTCACTCATATGGTGGATTGCCAGTCCAGTGGGTAAAGAAAAACACTTTTGATGTCCCTAGCAATAAAAACTTTAAGTATTCCATAATTCTGTTGTTATTGTTTCATGCCTCAAGGTAGACCAGCTATTTTGCTGATTGAGCACATTTTGTATACATTACCCTCTTGAATTAAAGCTTTTATTATTATTATAAGTAAATACAGGACAAATACAGGATAACAACAGTAAGTAATATTAAGACATCACAAGCAGCCCCTTAGCACTAAGAGCACCAGGGCAGACCTTTCAGTGCAGATACTTGCACCAATTTCAAGCTAAATAAACGGTGCTAGTTTCGACACTGAAACGTTGCGTATGAATAAACCCAGAAGTTGAAAATCCATAAAGTCTTACTTATTAGATTTTATCCCTGTGACAGTGAGAGTAATTTATCAGAAATAAATACAATATATGCACAATATATAGATTTATATCTATAATAAGTGGCCACCGAACCAGTATTTAATGAGTTTTGACAAGGTGTTGGTGAGTTCAGTCATGTTATACAGGGTACTCTATTCAACCAGGCACATAAAAGACGTCTAAACATATTCATGGTACTAAATCTACTGATATATTATAATGAATGGTTAATGTCTACTGACGTTACTTTATCAATACTGGTGATAACATCTCCTTTTTACGAATAAATCAGGCAGCTGAAAAGAGCATCGATCGATTGGGATTATTTAGTGCTGTATATCGAAATGACTATATTGTGCAGTGAAAGGAAACTCCAATGATAGGTTTGTACGTCATCCTCAGGCTGGATTCAAACAAGATTGTCAAATAAACAGAATTCGCAGGCTTTAAAGCTGCAGTACTATGGATGCAAAGAATATCAGAAAACCTGTTTATTTCCTCAAGATTTACTACAGAGATTTCCAGGATTATTCTACTCATTTAGCGACAGTGCCAGGAAAAATGTGGTGATAACTATCTTTTTAGCCAGAAATCAAACCAGGGTATCTCAAATCACACTTTTTACACACTCATGGTGTCCGAATTTTTTTTTTCTATTATTATTATTTCAGAAACGTGTCCCTAAAAGTTTATCCTGAGATTTCTTCTGTTTAATTAATCAATTTCACTCTGCCCATGTGAGTAATCCATGGAAAGATATATATATGTTTAGCCTGTAGGTTCCGGGTTCAAATCCTGATGGAGGCAAGCAAATCTTTCTCTCTTCGTTTGTTCAAAATATATCTTAGCCTGAAACCAGAATGTCCTGGGTTCAAATCCCGGTGGAAGCAAACAAATCTCTTCATTTGTTAAAAACATAAACATCTTGAATAAATGCAGTGAGAAACATTTGCTTGCCTGGACCAAGATCTGAACCTGGGCAATGACCTTTTGGTTACAGTCCCAGCACTGTACCGACTGAGCTACAGAGGCTCAGGCAGAATGATAGATATATAAAGAATTCGAGACTCACTTTGCTGTGAGCCTCTGTAGCTCAGTCGGTAGAGTGTTGGGCCTGTAACCCAAAGGTCCCGGTTTCGATTCCCAGTGGAGGTCAGCAAATTTTTCTCTCTTCATTTATTTAAAAAAATATATATATATACATAATAGCAAACCTGGTCCGGTCCCTAAGGTATGTAAATTATATAAGAGTTTTTAATTGATCACATTTAACTTGACTAACTGTCATATAAAGAGGCTGATAAATGTTATAGTTCAATTTTATTATATATCCACATGTTAATCATTGAGGTTTCTACACTTTCAAAACATGAAAATAACAACACACCTGCTCAGGTAAGGTGCTTTAACCACGGTACATTTCTCGTTTAACTTTACTTAAAATTAATGTCATGGAAAGAGGATTATACATTTTTCTCTCATTTTACAAAATTTGTACTACACCCTAAAGGCGTATAGTTTCTAGATTTTCAAATAGAATGAACCAGTTCTGGTGACTAAAATAACAGTCTATGTGTCACTTTACTGCCTATAGCCTCACGGTTGATAGAAGTAGGGTTTGAAGTACATTCAGCCTATCAGACAAGGACCAGTGTGAAGTGGACAATCTGTCATCGTACATGCATTTAAGTGCAATACCCTTGAGTATGCATTAAAACCAATCTATCAATAAATCAGTAACTCAACCTTGAAGATAGTATACTGTCAAAATATATCAAGAATAACATTTCAGCACTGGTTTGTATGTTTGTTTGTTTGATTGGGGTTTAATGTCATACTCAAGGGTATTTCACTTATATGATGACGGACACAAATGCAGAACATCACAAACAAATCTGCTTCCCGTTACCCT